>OZ010592.1:58264667-58354667 GCA_963932145.1 Acanthosepion lycidas | reverse complement strand
CTAATGTATAGTTAAATTCTTGTTAAAAGATTAAATGATTTAAGCATAAATGTATTCATTTAAATGATGAAAAAATTAAGTGAAAATAAAAAATATGTGATTACTTGAAATGAGTGCATACTACCAAATATTGGGAATGCAATTCAACAGGAAATTCAAAGTATTCAATAAATTAAAAACAGTCCAAAATATTTATCATGGCTGATTTTTATATAGATAAAATTTACATTTTAAATTAGCCAATATTTGTTAATTGTTAAAAATAAGCTAAATAATCATGAATCTTTAACTATACCTCTTGATAAAAGTTGTAATAATTCTCTTAAGTAAACGATGTAAACATATTTTCTAACTTAGTACTAAAGTCTCAATAAATTATCATGTTTACATATTTAGAAGCATTTAAACAATTTAAGTTAATGGAATAAAATAGGTTTTTATATTCACATCTGAATAATCCATTAACTGAAAAAGATTTAAGACTGAAATAGTAATCTTCGAAATATTTAATTTCTATTCTTTATTCATAATAGCAGAAGCTTTTTACAGAGACATTTTCTTTCAAAATGTTTTACAAGTTCGAAATGAGCAAAATAGCTGTAAATCAGTTGAAATTACATATGAATTTTTCTAACAGCAGCATTATGAAAAATGATAATCTTTTTAGATAAATATTTCTAAGTCTTAGAAAAAAATAAATTTAAATTAATAACAGATTCTACAATCTACATGTAACAAATTTAAAACACAATGCAAAAAACAAATAAGAAAAAATTCTTTACTTTTAAAGTATCGTTAAAATATTTCTGTGTATAATATATGGCTCTACTTTCAAAATGTAACTGGTTTAAAAATGAAATATTTTTGTAGAAAACAAATTAATTCTACATTAACGTAAAAACAAGATGTTGTAACATATACAATTAAAAATAAACGTTTGATTCTTACAAAAATATAACAGAATGCTTTGGAACTAATGCATGTAAATACAATGTATAAGTTAATTACTATAATAATTAGTTAATTTTGTAAAAGTCTTTATTTCTTAATTATTCAAATATGATGCAGCTGGTTTGGAAGAAAGAATTAGTAACTTGATAATTGGGAGAAAAAAAATTAAGATTTACATAAAAAGGATTTATTTTAATGAAGTTCCATCAATAAAGCTCTCTGAAATTTTTAATAGAGCTGTTTTGAAATTCTAATTCTTGATAAAAACAATAATTAGAAAAATTGTTTAAATTTAAAATTTAAAAAAAAAATCAATTTTAAGTTTGAATTGTAAAAGTACATAAGAAAGCCAATAATCAGTACAGAAAAATCTTCCATGTTTTAAAAATGAAACATGATGATGATGTTGATGATGACAGAGAGGTGTAGGAAGAGGATGAAAAAAATCAAAATATTCAAATATTTATCCAATAGATAAACAAAAGGCCTTAAAAAAAATGAAATAATAGCTTAAATTTTAAAATAATCTGCACATGCAAGAAATTAGAAATTCAATCAGTTTGCTAAGTACTCAAATTTAAAATTAGATCAATAGATTATAATAATAAATCTAACGAATATAAAAATCAAAATGTAGATTTCTGTTTAAAAATAATGATTTAAAATAATGTTATCCAGAAGTAGATAAACAAGTAGAAGAAGAAAATAAAGCAGCACGGGAGAGATAAAAAAATTCTGTTTACATATGTAACACACATCACACATGTGCACCAATTTTCCAGATGTCAATTTTGATTAATGACTGTCATCAGTGTTTTCTTGTCAACTGTAATCTAAGCCTCAAGACCAAATTTAACCCAACAAAGACACAAGAGTAAGGTAGATTATTGTAAAGTAAAAAAAAAATAAGCTTAAAGCTCAACCTAAAGAAAAAAAAAAAAAAAAAACTTTTTTTTTCCATTGATAATTTTTCTTTATTTTTAAAAGGAAGTGATCATTAAATTTTAACCCAGGTTCAAAGTCTGCAGTATCATTGCATAAAATCCTTTTTTATTCAGTGATCTGTGGGGGTGAGGAATGAAAAGGAAGTGAGGTGGGGGGAACAAAAAAAACATTAGGTAAAAGCCCCATAAAGTGCGGGGGAGGGGGGAATGAAAAGAAGGCAATGATGGTTGGTGGCAACGATGGTGGTAGTAGTAGTCAGAGTAGGAAGAAATGAAGGATGTGTACTGGCCTGGCCTTATTCCTCCTGTTCGTTCCTGGTGTTGTCCATTGCATAAACTCATTACGTAACTGCTCGTTGGATTCCGATCGCTGTCGGTGCCTGTAGGCAAGGAAGGAGCCTGCCTACCAAGAAAGAGGGCAGGACAAAAAAATCAATACACCAGCCAGCCTACAGACATGGATCACCAGCATTCCTTAGCAACTTCACCGTTTGAATTATTTACACTCCAACCTGCCACTGGCCTACTTCACGACCGATGGTAGTGGTGGTGATTATGGTATACAGTACAACAACGAGGAAGAACACGGCTAACTGAGAACGTGGTCAGGAGGTGGGGACCAGCAGCACCAAGTCAGAAATGGGCTGGGGCAGAAGATGAAGAAGAAAAGTAGGATGAGGCCAAGAGCAACTTAACGCAAAGGTACACACATGGGCCTCAACTCACCAACCAACCAACCACCAATTATATATTTTCCAAGACCACAACATTGACAGCAACTTTTTCATCCTATTTGCTGTAGAAAAGCAGAAGAAAATGTTTTTTTTTTTTCTCTCTTTCTCACTTTTGTATACTTCAATGTTTTGGTATAAGAAATGATAACAGTTCATGGAATATGAAGGGTTGGTGTTCAATACTATAAAAATAGACCTGTTTTTTTTTTTCTCTTCCAGAGCCAGCCTAGAATACTGTATTTTTTCAATGACAAGTGCAGACAGCTGACCCAGTTGAAAGTGGCGTTGTTTTACATTCAAACATGGAAATCATGAAAGATGTAAGACTTTTTAATTAAAGAAAAAAAAAAAAAAAAAATACAGCAGCAGAAGCCCAATTGAATGATGAGATGACTCCGAGGACGTAAAAAAAAAAAAAAAAATCATTTACGGACACTTGCTTCAAGTGGACTAAAATTATCTGTCATCAAAGTAAAAAGAAAGTAATTTTTAATGCATGCTCAGGTATACACACATTATTAAAAAAATAAAAAATAAAAAAAAATAAAAATAGGCTTCAAGATTTACCTAGTGTGTTTTGAGGTTGGACTTGACATTTCAATGACAATTCATAGCAAAATAATTATTAACTTTATTATGGTAAATTTACGTTATATTCTAAAAGTAATTTCTTCAGCATTTCAACTGTCTAGAGAGAAAAAGATCCACAAGTCCACAAGCACACTTTCGAACATAAAAATTCGTTTGATTAAAACTAATCTGAATATAGGGCACCTACTTCAATTAAAAATTATCAATGTAGGAACTGAAGAAGGGCTAACTCGATCACTGTGATGCAATATAATAATCATGGTGGCAAATGGATATCAAAATTAACGTAAACTCTTTAAAAAAAAAAAAAAGTGGGGGGGTAAAAGGTGCTAAAGTCATCAAAATTTCATCAACAGGCAATTTATCTAGAAAATAAATAGTAACTTTTTTTTCCATTGAATCAAGTGATAAAATAAGGGAAGTAGGAAGCAGAATAGGTTTAGCCCAGTTGACAACAGTTGAGAACGGGCGGCATGGCGGTGTGGGTGGGAGCATTAACCTACTAATAAAATGTAACCCAGACAGACTGACAGACAGATTTACTAGGGCAGACAAAACAGGCTGGGGGTGATCAGTGGAGAAAGCGCTATTCAAGCTTTGTTGCGCAATGCTGCTGACATAATAACTAGGACAGACACACACGCACACAAAAGAGAAAAAAAATTCTTGGCTCGTTCATTTATTTGTAACGTACACACACACACACACACACACACACACACACACACACACAGTCCCACCTTTTTCCGTTCGACGTACACACAATGAAAAGCAGAAAAAAACATGCGCATCTCAGCCTTGTACACAAAAAACGGGATATATAGCACAAAAATATTTTACTTAGAAAAAAAAAAAGATCAAGAAAAATAGGACAAAAATTGGAGAGAGAAGTAAAAAGATATGATAAGAAAAAAGTGTTCAAATTAAGATTACAATACATTATCTTTTTTTTTTCTTTTGTATGACAAAGGGTCGATGATATAGCTTCTGAAATCGGGTTAAGAAAAAAATTTTTAAAAAAACGCAACTCACCTGCACTAGTATTCTGGTTCGACATGTCTGCATTGGTTGCCTGCAATGAGAAGAGAAAAAATTATCCGGGCGAAAATGCATGTTCTGCAGTTAGCTGTCAAGGGAAGCAGATATGAATTAAGGCCATGTATGACGGAACACCGAGTGCCTGCCTGCCTGCTTTTGCCTTGTGTGCGCACACACACACACGCATCATACACTACACATACACGCACACGAGTGCGCCGCACACCAACCCATCCCTTACACTTTAACTCCCCCCCTCACTTCATCATCGTCTTTTTTTCTACTACCCATTTTTCTTCCTTTCTTTCATTACTTCCTCCTCCCTCAACACAAACTTGACCTTCCTAGTTTGATTGAAAAGATAATACCTGAGAATGTGCGTGTCGGTGTGAGCGAGAGAGTAAAGATGCCAAAGTCCGGACAACAGGCAAAAGGGTCCGTTTCGGACACTGATTGGGACCCAATTTAGGTAACGGACATCGTTGGCATGGAGTTGTTTTTTATAACGCGTGTATATTCTGTATGTGTAAGTGTGTGTATGTATGTATGTGCGCGCGCGCATGTGTATGTGTGTATGTATGTGTGTATGTATGTACATACACGCGCGCTTTTTTCCTTCCTCCTGATTCTAAAATTTTGTATGACTTATTCTTTTTCTTCTTCTCCATCGACTATCCCCCCTCTTCCTTTCTCTTTCCATATCTTATTCGGCACTTATACAGCAGCAGCAGCAGGCGCCGCAACTGCTACTGCTGCTGGCAGGCGGTGACGGCGGGCAAAGCAGCTGCACAACACCCACCACGACTATTCGCTCTTTCATCTCCTCTTCTCTTCCTACGTCGTGTGTGTGTGTGTGTGTGTGTATATATATATATATATATATATATATACACACACACACACTTATATATATATATACAAACATACATACACACACACACGTAGGAAGAGGCGAGTGCGCGCGTGCACACACACACATCGCGCACCGAAAGTACTAGGACAAACACACGCGCACATGCAGTAAACCTGCAGAGAGTTTACCGTTTCTTGCCTGTGATTGACGCAACATCTTATCATCATTATCATCATAAACTTCTCCCAGCAGCTCATAACACACTCACACTTTAAGAATGTTGCTTTAATTTTAATTTATAAAAATCGTTTCTTGCTTTCCTCTCTGAAAGCACAAACTGAGTGTGGGGGTGTAAGAAATACTGCGTTCGTACAAATGAATAATAAATCATGGAAATACTTTGAAATGGAAAAGAGAACTTCAACATCTCTTTAAGGGCAAGAATAAAAGGTGTTTGAAAGAACAATGAACTTGAAAAAAGAAATCAACATTGAAACAACTGAAATCGGAAGAATTAAATTTTCCTCTGTCCATCAATCATTCATTGTTTATTTGAAAGTATGCTAAACCAATTCTTTGTACTTTCATTCCAAAAGTAAAAAAATGGTTGGAATTTATAAAATTTGTAATATGTCTTTAAAAAAGTGTTTTGCTTTTAGAAAGGGGGTATTTTTTTTCATTTCAGTTGATTCTTTTGTCACATCAGTTTAGTGTGCCCACCCATTTACAGTTGAATAATAATAATAATGTATGAATGAATGAATGCTATGCTGTTCCAAGTAGGATTGACAGGAAACTTATCAACTTGGAATCAATTTAGAACGTTTGACACTTAAATGTTCTACTTTGGAGACTGTATGATGTAAGTGTGTGTAAAAAATGATGTGGCTAAAATAAATCTAATGATACTGACATCCTAATTCCTAAGGCATATCGGTAATGTAGGCAACAGTAAAAAATAAAATCGTGCCGGTTGACTAAAAAAGAGAAAGAAAAAAAAAAGTCTTTTTATTTTACCAAAGTGTGTGACCGGAAAATGTACCAATTTGGCATATTTAATTACTACGGGGAAACACATAACGAAGTGGCAGCAGAACTATCAGAAGAGAAGCTGGTGAGTTCAGCTACGGCCATGTGTCAAGCTTTAAGGAGTCAATTCTACCACCCCTTCCCCACTCATACCTGTGAATGCTTGCCACCTGACCTGTTAGTTAGCCAATATTAAAGAGAGATATTGAGGTGAAAAAGGTATGCCACAATCAGGGTGTGATAGAGACCCCACAAAAAGTGAATTATTGGCATTCGTTTTGAATAAGTGGACTTGTCCGGGCCACTGTACAGGGCAGGACCGGACCAAAGAAGGACAAAGTAGTCAGGGGGAAGAAGCACAATCGAACATCTATTGGATGTCCTTGTCCTTCAATCCAATACTTTTAGTTTTCTCTAACCTTTCATCACATCTATGACCATAAAAAAGTAAAGTAAACTGAATGTAACAAAAAAGTATAAACTGGGTAAAATGCGTTCGTAATTCAGAGAAATAACAGTAACACTGAGACAGAAAAATGCGTGACATTATTTTTTTAACTGAGGCACATGAGGAAGAGGTTCTGCGACCAGAAAGTTTTTAAATTCAGGAAGATTCAAAAGTCAAGTACTGTAACTGTACTGATGTTTCAGATCTCTAAAGATAACTTCAAAATCATTTCAGTTCTGGTAAATAAAAATATTAAATAATAAAGACAAGATTTTACGCAAAGTTACTTTTAAAACGTCTTTTCAAGAAAGAAAATTTAATGCTCCATTTAAAACAGAAAAAAAAAAACATTTTTTAACAATCCTTAATTTAACACTGGATAAAAATGCGTTTTCTTTTAAGTGAAAATGAAAGCATTTTTAAGGAAATAGAACTGAACGAAAGTTGTCAACTTAAAAAAAAAACTAATTGAAAGAATAGTGCAACTTAAAGCTTCCAAGTTGATCTAAAAATCTGAAACGTTGAAACGCTGTCAATAGGTAAACCCCAAAAAGTTTCTGTTTATAAGTTATATTTTTTTTTAAATCTCATCACTATATAGACATTATTATTCATAAGTGCTATTAAGTGAAACAAGTTGCTATGGCAACCTATGGCAAACAGGCATCTCTCTACAGCTTAAACGGCCGAGAGTAATGAACATTTCAAGCTTTTTCTTCCACGCACTCCAGACAGGCTACTGGGCAAACTACTTTATTGACAATTCCATATAACTTAAGAAAAAAGAAAAAGAAAAAAAAAAGAAGCAAAAACCAAAAATAACAACACTAAAAAACCCTAACCTCCTGACATAAAAATAATTTCTTTTTACAACACTGTACAGACTCAAACCGATGTGTGCCAAAGTTGTGCACGAAACAGGGAAAAGCTTATTTGAAAAATTTTAAAAATGCATTTCAAATTCATTTTTAAACAAATTTTCAAGTAAGTTTTTATGAAATAGAGAATTTTTTTTTTTAAATAAAATTATATCTTTAACGAAATTTAAATATTCATTAATTAACTTTTGGGGCAAATTTTAAATGTTTTCTTGTGATTTAATTACGATTTACCAAACATGATTGAACACTTTTTTTAGTACCAACAATTTTTTTACGCACGCAATGGACCAAACGCACACACATGCACGAAGTGGGTCGAACTGAGAACTTTTTAGCACCTTATATGAAAATAAGTAGATAGAAATATATACTGAATAATAGAGAGAGAATATGTCCCAATAAAACTTAAAACAAGAGTAAAAATAAAAATGCTTGTGTTAAACTTGGTACTAAAGTAAACTACTGCAATTCAGTCCTATGATCTTAAATTTAAATTAACACTAAATTGGTTAAATTTAGAAATTCATTTTATTTTTTACGACCTTTCATTTAGTGTCCTAACTTGCAACGTAATTAAAATATAAATTTTCCCGAGCATTATCATAGGCTTTGTTATGGCACATATAATTTTCCTAAATGAGGATTAGTAATTTTTGGAAACCTCTACGTACGATGACGGATGTTGGCGATACCAAACCATAAATGAATAAAAACGTTTCTGGCATGTTTTTTTTTTTTAATATAAAATCACTTCCTAATTCGTCTATTTCATTAAATAACTGGTATTATGATTTTTTTAAGTACAATTTTTTAAAAAAAATTTTAAAATTAAATTATATGTGAATTAATAAATTACATTGCTGAAAGAAAACAGCTTTAATTAAAACAAATGATTCACTCTTAGTCTTCATACTAAAAGTCATAAGACCTGGCAGCAATTTTTAACAAATATACCAAAAAAGCACTAGCACGAACAAAAATAAACATAAATCCAGCCAAACAGAAAAAAAAAATTAGTTCAAAAAATGATTCAAAAAAACAAACAAAAAAACCAAAAAAAAAACCTATTCTTGAATCTCTTGAAACTATTTTTTAAGGTTGATTCATAACTGAATCTTTATAAAATTGAAACTAATATTTTATTGTTTAATTTTAGGAGCAAAGTAAATTCTTCTGCTTATTTATTGTAAATGTAAAAACAGTGTAAATTAAAGTGTAAAAACAAATCATTTGATGCTATTTATTCCCCTTACAATTAATTACTGAAATTTTCACACCCAAGCAAAGCAAAGTATACTGTTTTACAGTAATTGACATATTACTGATGGAATTCAGAAGAGTTCAATACACATTTAAAAAAGAAAAAAAAGGCTTAAATTTTTTCATTAGATTAAATTAGGAAGAAAGATATTTGATGCAAAGCAGACAACTTATTAAAAAAATGTATATAAGCTCCTGGAAACAAAAGGAAATTGAAAGACAATATTCCTTGTTAAAATTTGCAATTATGCCAAATACTATTGGCATGTAGACATTTTGAATTTGTTTTTTTTAATCTTCAAAGTGTCATCCTTATATTCAATAGGTTATTCTTTTGAAGTTTATTTACTTTGAAAATCATGTTATATAATCCATTCTATTCTAAGGATTAGAAATTGTCAAGAAATAAAAATGCTCTAGAAAAATTCTGAGTAGCATAAAGAGTGTTAAATTTTGACACAACTATCTGTCCTCTTTACCCTAAAGAACTCAGCTCTGAAAGCCCAACAATAAAAGCAAGCCAGGTCAGTAAATGGTAAGAAATTTAACAAATTCAAAACAATTCAATAAAAATGAAAAAGCAATTTTCAAATAGATAATTTCAATTGGTTGACAGACACTTTTAACAATCCATATTTTAACAAAATATTATGAGATATTTAAACATGCCAATAAAAACCTTGTTTCAGTATCACAAACATGAAATGTTAAAAATTCATTCTAAAATGGGGGATTCTGTGTCTTGTTTTTTGAGAAATCACATAGGATCTAACTATTTTTAAATATGTTCACATAAATAAATATTGTTAGAATAATTTTGTCTTTATTTTTCTAACTTGTATGCAGAAAGTGATAAGGTAGACAAAGTGGTCATAAAACCATAACATTAAACCTTTAACCCAACAGTTAATGGTAAAATAAATTACAATTGACTTTATTTCAAGTAACAACATATTTCTAAAATACTTATTTCATGTTTTTAGATATATATTTAACATCCAACTGAAAAAAAGTTCTTTTTTTAATGATATCTATGCATAAATATATACCCTAAAGTTTAATCATTTTTACAAAATGAAAAATTTCTGAAAGAAATCATGTCCATCATTTTAATAGATAAACTCCTAAAAGGCTATTAGAACATTCAAATAGCAAATGGTGTAGATTTAATAACTTTTATTATGGTCGTGTAATATTCTGTTTTCTTCTGAAGGAAAGTTTATAGAAAGTAAAATATTGCTATTGTATTTATTGTGGGGTAAGCAAAAAAGAAAAAAAGTTACATGAAAATGAATGAAAATGTGCATAATTATGAATAAACTTTTTAATGCAATGTTCTCCTCAAACTGACAATGCCACCATATCCTATTCTCATTTTAAAAGCAGTCATTTCAGATACAATTGTAATCTTTAGTTGTTTTTTATTGTTATTTCTAACAGCTGATAGACTTTAGTCTATCATCATTAAAGCTTTTTCAAAGGGAAAAGTACATAAAGCATTATAATTGAGCACTATTTTGTAAAGTAGTGAATACTAAGTTACACTTACTTACAGTCCAGAGTCTTGTTTGATCTTTATAGTGTGTCCCTCATTTGTGGCCTTGTGCCATACAAAGTTTATAAATAGGTAACCTAGCTTAGAACAATGGTTAACAAGATAATCTAGTAAACCACTAGTTAATGAAGTTGACTTTACTATAGTGGTCTTGTGCCACACTAAGCTAAAATTAATAAATATCCCTATATAATTTCAATAATAAAATTAATTGGTTGCAGCAGAATCAGTAGAATATTGGCACTATGTGAATTTCAATTTTTATATATAAAAAAAATCACTTGTGTTTAGTTCATATGATTACAGCAATTAAAATCAATAATCAAAAGTATGAAGAAAAGAGAATTTTCATTTTTTTTTTTTGATAATCTGTGTTATAGTTTGATTCACTATTTTTGTATTTGCTTTCTCCAGTCTATAGAATGTAATTATAAGTATTTATATCTGCTTCTTTTTAATTACATGTGCATATTATTTAGTGTATAGTTCACATTGCTTTAATTATTAAGTATATCAATGAAACCACTTAGAAATGCTCTACCAAGAATTTATTTTTCTAATATAAAAACAAATAAAATATGTTAAAATTAAGTGACTGACTAATTAAACAGCAGATTTTATGCTCTGAATTTAAAATTATTTTTAAAGTGAAAGCACCTTTTAAATGATTATAAAGTAAAACTGTGATAATTTACAATAGAGAAAAGCTCCCTCCTAAAAAGAACATGAGACAGTCAGAGGCAAGAATACCAAGAAATTTTATTAGGATTTAACACTGATTTCTTTTGCCTCCTCTTATAAATAGAATGTAAATAATTTGTTATAAATTAGTCTCTTCTTCTAAATAAAAATAATAGGTGATTTGTGAAAAATATAAGCGAGTGCTAGAAAGTTCTCACACCAACACACTTCCCAAAATTTGACCAAACATCAGACTTTTTTTTTTAAAGGACTTTTTAGTATCACCATCATAAATGTCAAGTTAATAATGAAAAGCAGCAAATATTTACACAATTATAAATTATATGAATAATTAATGTTCCTATTTTCTTTTTACAGATTATTATACCTTCAGGGCCACCTGGAAACAGCAAAAATATTAAATGACTCAAATAAGGAACATAGGAATGAGTTTACTGTTAATGTTCAAAATAATTTTAAAATTTTATAAATTACTTCTAAGATTAAATAAAACTTGTTCAAGAAAGATTTTACTGGATGAACAGAAAATGAACTGATGTTCTGATAAAGAAAGGTAAGCTGATAGAAAAATATTGAACACAGGGATTTTTTTAAACAAATTCTATTGGAAAATGTCAGGAAAATGTCCATATATAAATTGAAGTAGATGGGTGAAGTTTTGGAGATCAGATTAATAATAATGCATTGGTCAAAGGTACATTTTATTAAATTTTTATAAAAAAAAATTTAATAAATGATGATGATGATAATGATAATAATAATAATAATAGGAGGAAGAGTGGAAGAAGAAAAGGGAAGAGGAAAAACAAAAGGAAAAGAAGTAAAAAAAGAAAGAAAGGAAATAGGAAGAAGAGGAAAAAGAATAGAAATAGGAAGAAAATGAGAAAAAGAAAGAAAGAAATGAAATAAAATAAAAAGAGATGGAAGAGAAAAGAGGAGAGAGAGAAAATTAGAAAAAATGAAAAGAGGAAGAAGTAAATTTAATAATGTTTACATTAATAAATAAAATCCAGTAATTTTAATGAAATTTACCATATAAATAAAGTACATTTGTTGATAGCTGTCATAATAAATTTTGAACACAGATTTCTATGGCCCTGAGACCTTGGACCATATATTTTATTAATGCAGTGTTTTAAAGGCATTAAACCAACAATACAATTTTTCTTTTGCTTCTAATTTTGATTATACCAATGATGATGAACTTATATTAAGATTAAATTCATCAAGGTTATTTAGAGCATAGGTGATCAGAATTGTTTCTGAATAAATATACATCTACAAAAATACAAATACATAGGTTATATTAATGTAAGTATCATGAAATGAAACATAAAAAATGTTATTGTTAATTTAAAAAAATGTAGTTTTATACCAAGTATGAAAAGTAGCTAAGAGATTACTCCATGTGCCACAGAATCTGGCTGCATCAGAGATATGCATGTTGAACAGTGATATATATATATATATATATATATATATATATATATATATATATATATATATATATATATTATGTAAGCAAATATATGGATATAGATCCGACAGTTTCTATATATTGTATAAAGTATTACTGGTTTGCCTAATTCTTTGGAAGTTAAAATATAAAATAAATGATTTTGTAATATTATTTATAACTAGTATATAAAATTTTTTTCTCATACAATTATAAAGATTGTGAAGAGAAAAATCTATAAATAAACACACATGCACACAATCCCACTAAAAATTCATATACAATTTTTTTTAAACTGAGGAAGAGTAAGTAGTATTTAGATATTTGGTTCAATCATTTTAAATTTATTTTTTAAAATGTTCTACTACCTCACTAATTCATTACTAATTACATAGCAAAAAGAATGAAAAAGCCCCTCTTGGCCATCAAGGGATGAAGAGAGAGAGATAGAGATGTACAAACAGGGCAAAGGATAAAGTTATTTTTATCAGAGGAACAGACTAGATAGGTAAAGTAAATGGAATAATTCATCATTAAGCCATCAACTGTACACATCTTGAGACTGGATATTTTTTCTGTAAAACAGTTAAAAATTTAACACAAAATGGATGTCACATTTTGCATTTAGCTGACTTTTCAGTGTGCATGCATAGATAAAATATATAAAACAACATGTACACATTTGTAAGCATTTGAAAATATATTTAGGGAAATTTATTTTTTTAGGAGAGATTTTCACATTTTTTAAACCAAATATATTACAATGCTTAGGAAGTTCTATCAGAATAAAAAACAATATTTCTTCTTTCATTTGTATTTTTCTATTTTTATCTGCTGGTTTTAAAGAAAAGTAACAAGAAGAAAGATAAAGTAACAAGAAATTGTAATTCATCAGTTCACTAAAGGAAAAATGTTTATAAATGCCTTCCATTCTTTGTAAATCCCATTTCCATCAAAATTTCAGTTGAGAATTGTCAATTTCCTTAGAGACAATAGCCTAGCAGATAAGAGCACTGGTTTCTACTGTTGGTTTTATTCACTCCCTTGAGTTGTGTTCAATCCCTAGGCTGGCCAGTTCAGTTAGATGTCAGTTTATCAGTACACAAAACCTATGGGACATTGAATGAACAGACCACCTTGATGAGAGAACACAAGTCCCATAAAAGAAGAATTGTTACATAATTATTAACAAGAATGACATTGCAAATTCAATTCTTAAAAAGGACATCAGCTGCGTAACAAAAGAAACTTAATATTTTATGATGTCTAATGTTATATTCTAAAAGATTTGGTATATTTCAGTATTTTCCCAAAACAGTTTGGAACAAGTGTAGTGATTACTTTTTGCGCTGTTTGTGTTAATATTTTTCAAGATGTAAACTGAAAAATAGAATTTGAAAAAGTATTCCAGAAGTGCTGTTGTAGAAATTCAAATAAGGAACAAGGCTAAGTGAGAAAATGCCTGCCTTCTCATCAAATACTGGGTCAGCATTTATAAACAGGAAAGCTTCAACATTATCACTTGAAGTAAGGTACTATAATAACAATTTGAAAAATCTATCTATAGGGCAAACAATTTGAAATTATAGTTTAACAATCCTAAGAATAAAAGAATAAAAAACATCTTGGAAAATAATTGTTTATTGGGATGTAGAAAAGCATTTATCCTCCTTTTTTGAATGACAAATTTTTTTCTGATCTCCCTGAGGGATCTTATCAAAATAGCCATGCTTCATGGATAATGAGTGAATAGCACTGACACCAGAAGAGCTGCCATTGATGGATATGTACACTAGAGGATTCTATCAAAATAATGGCAATGGATCAATAATGAATATATGATTGGGAAGAGGTGACATTAATGAAAACCTGATGCTTTCCATGCATCATAGAATGCCCATAAACAGCAGTAGTAGGAATTAGATGCATACCATACAATAACAGTAAGAAAAGTTAGGAATATTTTAAAGCATATTCTTACTGCCCATGCTTGATGAAGCTGAGCCTATACAATATCAATTACTACAAAATATATCATAATTGGATATGGTACTCTAATGATATATTTGGTCACTGGAATAATTTGATTTTCTGAATTGGAAATTAGCTTATTTGGTCACTGAGAAGTTTATTTTTGCAACATAAGCTATTGCAAGAGCTTTCTACAACTACTTGCATTAAAATTACTTAAACTTTAATGCTTGATTTTTCATAACCTGTTTATATTAAATTACATAAAGCTTATCACAGAAGTAATCTTTCGTTATTATATCTAACATTTCTTCTTACTCTTATTTTGTATAATTTCATATGAAAATGTTTTTAATAGTTTATTTTCAAATAGCATTCATTCAATCACCCACACAAAATAAAAGAAAACATTGAAGATTGCTATAAAAGTATCCTTTTGGCTGGCCAGTCTAAATCTAGATTTTGAATGTAACAAGAATATGTGAAGTTAGATAAACAAAAAAACATTTTCTCTTTAGGTAGACTAAATGGCAAACCCATCCTATTAAGTGGGATATGTTCTAAGCATCTCTTTCAGCCAAAGGCTAACTCTCCTCAGCTAAATCATTAAAATATAATAAATCTTTTTCTTAGATATTTTATCCCTCTAGATGAGGATGTGTATTGGCTTAAATGAAATACATAAATCTTTATTTGCTCTTAATGAAAACAAACAGATATGTAAATCTGGTTCTGATCAAAGTTTCATGAAACAATATCATCATAAAAACAAAATTAAGTACAATTAAACTCAGATCTGAGCCCATTCTGAACTAGCCAAAGTGTTTTGTGTTAAATTTTAATTTCTTGAAATTTAACACAATGAACACAAAATTATCAATTATAGTTGATTATAACCTACAAATTGAGAAATTTGTATTGAATTGCACTCATAGATTTTATTATAATTTAAAACATAAAGAGTATTCCAATGTAGCAGAAAAAATGCAAGACTACATAAAATATAAAACAAATTCCTCTTTAGAATTATACTAATAAGAAGTAATATCTTCACTTCATTTAGTATTTTCATTAATTCTTCAGCAGTGGCATTAATAATTTTTGAATATTTTTTTGGAAATGTGAAACTATATACATTTCAAAAAGTCTAAATCTATCAATTATAGTCGCTTATACTATACAAATCAAGAAAATTTGTATTGAATTGCACTCAGATTTTATAATAATCTAAAACATGGTATTCCAATGTAGCAGAAAAAGATGCAAACATACAATTTGATCTTTTATGAAGAAAATTAAGTTTTTAGTCATAAAAAGAAAGTTTTGTGCATCTTTCATATTAGCTATAGCAGTAATTTGAATGATTAGTGGCTGAATAAAGTTTTCCTATAATAAATAAGAGGATTGTAAAAACATTGGTATGTGTATGTAGGTGAAACAATTTGATTACTTGTGCTGCTTTATATAATTATCCTAGGTACCAGCATCATGAACCTTTTTTCGTAAGAGCTAAGGGATTACCTTATCATTGCTTGCTTCAGGCCAACTCATTTTCAAATTCCTCTACTTTTTCTTTCTTTCTTTCGTCAACAAGTCTAGTCCTGATCCAGAAGTTAACTGATAAGAAATAAGTCTGTCCTATCTTAAATAAACAGAGTGCTATTCGATTTGAAATTCTTTTGTCATTGCTATTCCCTGCATATCAGAAAACCATGAAGACTAAGGAACCACAAAGGAAGAAACATAAATTAGACTAACAAAGAAGAAAACAAGAATGTTCAAACAAAGACATGTAGTTTGAGAGAAGTAATAAAATAGTACAGAGAAAAAAAATGAACATTTCTTGGTAAGGCAATTTGGCCAAGAATTCAGTACTTATTGTTGTTTCTTAGCAAAATGATTCATCTAAATTGACATGTCAGCAGTGGGAAATGTAAAAATAATTATTTCACTGTCAATAACAATTCATATTCAATGCAATCTCTGGCTTCCATTAGGAATAAGCATTTATAAAGAATGTTACATTCTTAATTAAGAGAGCTGATTATCACTAGAAATGGTGGTCATTTTTTTCTCTTAAAGCCTGAAAAGCCTTTCATTCTGAATTTATGCACTGGGTTTTAAGTACATAGTTTTCGTTTAAAGAACTATACATTCATGGAGTCACTAAGAGAACACAAATGAATTGGGCTTATGATAAAAGAAAATGTAAATAAAATAACATTAGCACACTAAAATAAGATGCAGACAAGCTTATATTGCATTGATGAAAAGAAAAAATAATTGTTAAATTGTATAA
Organism: Acanthosepion lycidas; assembly: GCA_963932145.1. Taxonomy (NCBI): domain Eukaryota; kingdom Metazoa; phylum Mollusca; class Cephalopoda; order Sepiida; family Sepiidae; genus Acanthosepion; species Acanthosepion lycidas. Next base: position 58,337,955 of record OZ010592.1, on the reverse strand, counting down.
AGCAAAGCATAGGAATTAAAAATGAAAAAATTAAACTTTTTATACTTTTAGCAGAAACTCAACTAATCCCAATAAAAAAATGAAAAAAAATAGGCAATGAGCTAAAAATTCCAAGGGAGCATAGTGAGAAATAGAAGTGAATAAAAGTTTATATATCTATATTTTAGAAAGAAGAGAAGAATAGCAAAACAGAATACAAGCTTCATTTAAAAGTCATTGAATTTTTAAATAATTTTTATCAAAGATCAATATTTTTTTATTTAAAAATTTCATCATAATAAAGTGGGGTATTGTTAAATGATAAACATTTCCATAATAATTTACATGTAACAATAGCTTATATACTTCAGTATGCTTGTTGCTTTTTTGTGCCACAGATTAACAAAATAGATTTGTCTTGGAAATATTATCAGGATATTGATACTGATGTATTATAATTAGTGTGTCATTATGGTTACGAATACAGAAAACAGAATCAGTGAAACTCTGTGGAATTCTGACCAAGGCTGTTTATAACTTCACCCAAAAATACTCTCCAAACTGTAGCCCCCACCCCCAAGGTGGGGTGGGGGGGGTGAATTAATCCACTTCTTGCTGTCTCATAAGCAGGTATCTTGATAAATTGCCTTATTGTTGGTATGCCATAATGATTGATAGAGAATACAGAGGGTGACCAAGAATGTAAGCAAACCACTCTCCTATAGTAATCTTAACTACCAAATACTAAATAATTACTGGGAATTTTATGTTACAAATATAATGATGGAATTCTAGATACCTAATAAGGCTTTAAAATACACAAATAACAAATAATTAAGAAACAATGTCAAGTTAGACCTTAAATATAGAAACAAAACTTATGAGAAAAATGTTGATTGATGACTATATAACTGACTTGCCCGCTTCCACACCAAATAAAGATAATCTATATGAAGTTAATTGACAAGATGAGAGTTATGAACCAAAACAATAACAAAATTTCCAAGAAATAAGAAAATTAGTTAATTTTTAAATATTTATTACCAAGTTCATGATCTATAGTGATTTACTATGCATGACTGAGATGTGGCACAAAGCTGAAAGCAGAAACCACTCAGTGACGACTAAACTCACTACTCAGTCATAATTTGATCTATCAAGACAAGCTTGCTAACATTACATCACATCAAAAGGCCCAATTTCTTGATCTAGAAGATGAAATAATACTTACATCAAAATTAAATTTCTATAACAATGAAAATATTTTAAAACACTAATTTTAAATTAAAATTAAGAAATTAACTGTATTTGAAATATAATCTTAATATTGTGATGAAATATTTTTGGCAAAGATAATTTAATGAATCTGAATTTGTATGCAATTTGTTTCCATGGAAATATATTTAGCTTACAATTTACAAATAAAGCAAAGATCTCACTCTTTGAGAGATACTTAATCAGTTAATTAGCATTATTAGTTAATTAAAAGGGGCTACACAATTTATGATATTGACAGGAGAATTTTCAAGATAGCAATAGACATGAAAAAATTATCCACAAAAATTAAGTACACACATGCAGCTAGCAAATTTGCATATCAAATATTCCTTTATGACAAGAAAACTGAACTTTCACAATATTTATATAAAGTTTTTGTAATGAATCATCTAGTTTATTTTTTTGTTTGATCTTTGTTTTGAAAGTTAGTATTTGCAAGTCTTTCTCATACTAACATTTTAATATACTTTTGAAAATTATTTGTTTAAACATGTTTTTGTGTAAGAAAATACCATTATAATATGACTAAATTATTTTCATATTTAGAGCAATTGTATTTACATAACTTTTATCCAAATTTATCCTTTGCATCATCTCATATGATCCTAAGAAATTACAAGAGCATAAGAAAATATAAAATAATTAGGGTTTTAGCAATATAAAAGTAAATGTAAAATATATATTTTAGAATAAAAATGAAAAAGTGGAAAAACAACAACAATTAAATGGTCTGAGAAATTAATTTTAATCATTATTTTTATCATTGTAAAAATAAAATTGATTTTTATACTTTAAACTTCCTGTAAAAGGTATTTAACTAAATAGAAAGTTCTCAATGATTCCTGTTATAACTGTATATGAGTTTTTGTTATCATTCCACTTGGTGTTTGGCATACTATTGGAATTGAATAGATAAATGCAAAATGTCTTGTTTATTCTAAGGACTAGCACTAGCTTCAAGTGCAGTGCACTGTCAATGGAGCTGGCGCCAATGATGTAGGCCTGTCATTGCAGTTGAAGGACACCAGAGGGCACTCATGACTTGGCTTAAAATCAATAGTGAATCTCATGTGGCTTGCAATGTCAAGCACATCCATTTCAAAACTGAATTTAATTGAAGAAAAATTTTCAGGAAATTTGAACATCAATAGGAACAAGATTAAAAAGAAAAATGTTTTAGCAATTCTGAATTTAATAGTATATTACATCTTTTATGGTCAAGAAAAAAGATTGAATAATATAGGTATACTAAGTTTAAAATAATTTATGTTTAAATTTAGTGATGGGATGGCAGGCTCTACTTCCAGGGTTTCTTTATTTAGTAAGAAAAAAAAAACAAAAAAAAAACAATTAGGACTTTATAAATGCCAGAATAAATCAAATTAAGTCTTAACCTAAAATTGATAAATCTAAAACTAGAATTGCAGACCATATTCAAAGAGAATGCAATGAAATTTCATCTTTAACTATTGACAGGAAACGAATTTATGCATTAAATACTTTAAAAATGAATTTATGTTCGGATTCTTGTCAACAAAAATAAATAAATAAATGAGATTAAAAGGTATTAATTGAAATTATTAATAGTATGACAAATATTTGGGTAAAAAATAAATATACTTCCTTTCTAAATGTTAAGTTTTTTTCCTCCAAGATTAACAAAATTAAATAACATTAACAGAAGATAGATATTAATTAAAACAAAGCAGAATATAAATGTGTGTATCAAAGTTGTTTTTGATAAAATTATTATTAATAAAAGTCAATGTACGAATTCTAATGAATTATTTTAGTCCTTTGTATAAGTACTCTATATAAAATTTGTCCTACCGGTATTAATTTGAGTATAGACTAAGAATAAAAGAACAATGGAATTCAACAAAAAGAGAAAGAAAACAAGCAAGAGCAAGAATGGTAGGCTGGTATTAGAATATTGATATAAGCTACTTTTGATGACATTGTGGCAATAAAAAAAGTACTGGTTATCATTATCAAGAAGGAGTGTAAAGAGATCTATGACTTTAATGTATTACATACCTTATTCTCTGATGCACATATAAAAGAGATGCTGAAAAGTTCTCGGCCCAACTTACTCAAACTAATATTCTAATATTTGGACATTGAAAAACTCATTTTAGGATGTAGGTCAGGTGAGGAGCCTTTCAGCACCCACTCATTTATCTACACAGAAGTGCACATGCGCACACACACACACACACACAAAACTTAGGTTTCTAGATCAAAATAATACTTTCACCTTTTTCTAATGTATTTAAATCAAAATAATAAAAAAACAAACTGTTTTCTCTCTTCTTTCCTTTCAGCAGGAAAGTTTACCTTCTTTTCCCAATTAAAAAATAAATGCATTTTTATTGACTGCAGTGAAGATACCTACATTTTGACATAAATTTTAATTATCTTGGTCCATGTAATATCTTGAATACATGGCCAAATTTAAAACCCTCATCATTGTAGTAATCCAACCTTTTAGCTAATTGCCCTTTAGCCCAATGTATTGAGAATGATGCACATGAAATATACAAAATGTAATAACTAGCATGACCTATGTGAAAAATACAGACTGACTAAATTACACAATGAGAAAAAGTCAATATAGGAGATTTTTCAGAACATTTACCATCTTAAATGTTGAATTTATTTACACAACTGTACTCATATAACAAAGAATTTAGTTTTTTACTGAATGAACAAGGAAAATTATAAACACTGTGACAATGAACAAATTCAAGTTAGATTAATTCAAATAGAGAACCTAATGTAAAATACCAGATACTTAATCTAACATACCATGTTTTTTTGTTTAGTGCAATTTCAAAAGAATTATTCCTTATAATTTCATTGATGATAATGAAACTTTCACAGAGTGTAAAATAAAAAATATTAAATAGAAAAGACAAGCTTCAATAACAGTCTGTCTTAAACATCTCATCTCTTGCGTTGGTAAAATGAGCCAAGGAACAATATATACATACACAAAACCCATGAAATTTACTGGCTGCAATATATATTAGTTGCCTTTGAGTTTTGAACAGATCTTTTATTCTAAGAATGAAAGCAGAATAAGATGGAGAGAAAGCGAGAACTTGGCTATAATGTGGAACTGACAGTTGCACCTGGACCACACATGTAGAAATTTTTTAATCTAAAAACAAAGACGAATGAGGTTTTCATGGAATAAGAAAAATTATACACACTATACTTCTAAAAAAAACCTTTAAAATTAAGCTATAAAAGCATTAAAATAATTTTAAATGTACAATTACTCCCTAAATTCTAAGTCACATCAACTGTAATAAAGCTATCTTAACTTTTTCAATTTAAATAAAAATAACAAATGATTTACATTAACATTTGAAATTGAAAAGAAGGTAATTAACAATTCTAACATTCATCAAAGTAGTATAGTGCATTACTGCTTAATCAAATAAAAGTTTATAAAATGATTATCTATATAATATTGAACAAAATTCTATTTATCACATCAGATTTCCCTATTTATGTTAAATAAAACTTGTTAATTTTATCTAATTTCATTATAAAATAAAACAAATGTATCACTAACAAGAGATTTAAGTAATAAAAAAGTTGATTATTTTTATTAATACCTTCAAACAGCTTTAGTTGTACAAATAGGAATTGTATTAAACTTAACTCTCTCAAATATGAAAAAAATGGAAACAATTTGAAAATGTGAAACAAAATTATGAAAAAATTGTTTAAAATATAAATATAAAAGTAATATTTATGGCTTTTGTTATAATTCAAGTGGGTCTAACATTTTTGTAGGAAAATCAGCACAATGCAATGCATGCATTTAATAAAAATCAATTAAATAAGTCATCTGTTGAGCAAATCTAAATACTTCATGTTTGCAATATTAGTGAAACTAAAACAAATCATATTTAAAATACTGTGAAATCATATTTTATCCAATGTGTACACATTGGTAGGAACCATTAATAAAAAATATACAAATTCAACAACAGGCAAATCCTTCTGTATAGAATAAATGGTTATTCTGGATATTTCTACAATGAAATTTCTAAAAATCATGTCCTATATTATATGAACAAAAAGAAATGAACTAGCAGTAAAATTTCAACAAACATAATAAAAAAGAAAAAAAAAAGATATCACAAAATTTGAAGACATTGATGACTGTTATATCCCATACGAGAAATAAAATGGAGAAAGTATCTCTAAAAAGTGTTTCTTCAGTAAAGAATTTATCAAAAAGGAAATTTAAACATTTCCGAATTCAAAGATTAAAAGAAAGAACTGTAAGATATGAAAATGATTTAACATTTGAAAAGAACAAAAGAGAAGGTTTTTACAGTATTGAATAAAAAGGATCTTTTGTAATTGTTTTCCACTCTTAGTTAAAAAGCAAAATATTTGATGGTATGGAACATATGCTCTATCAATGTATATTCTGAGTTCTATTTCTTTTCTATTTCACGTTTAAAACTAAACAAGGTGACTTTAAAATTCATAATTGGATGAAAAATGGCTGCCAGATGTTAACTTTGTTTCTAATTAAATAGAGACTACCATTTTAGTGCTTCATATACGGTTTTATTTACATTATTTTATAAACATAAAATGTTTCACTTTGTTACACCTATGAGCAAATGCTATGACTTCAAGTAAGTATAGAAAAACAAAACCATTTTATATGCATATTAAAATTTATCAAAATACAAAAGCACCAAACCAATTTCTAATATCCACAAATAATTCCTTATATGAAGTAGATTTTCTAACCCATGATAAGGTTGCTCATAAAAATATTCCGCAGTCAATTTTTAAAAATAAGCCTCCAAAATGGAAAAGGTGTGCAACTTAAAAAAGTTATTTAGTAAGTGTACAATTCTGGGGAATATAAACATATGTAATTCAGTGAGATTACACTTTACCAATTTTAAATACAGAAAAGAAATCACAAATGAAAATATAATGGTGTAAAAGAAGAAAATGGAAGAGCATATCAACAAATTCATTGTCAAATAAGAGAAAAACATTACAATTAACTTTGATAATTAAATGCTGGCTACTCATTTTTAGTTATCCAGATTTGAATAGAAGAGTTTTATTGCCTTTTTTCTGTTGAAATGAAGGATAACCCAATTCTGTAAATAGCTATTTACTTTTCAAACAAGTTCTAATACAAAAAATATTTTAAAGAGTCCAAACACTTGGCACCATCAAGTCTTGTGTTCATGTGTATTAGCAAATGTTAAGAAATTATGCTCAGTATCTGAAAAATTGATACAAGATATTGAAGAAGCAGTAAGAAATTAGACATTTCAATTCTCAATTAAATGCTGAGAAATGACTTGATATTATCACAATTTTTACAAGTGATAAAGTTCAATAATATCAACATGACAGATGGGGTAGATGAGATCAGTAAATAAATTGGTCTAATCTACAATTGGGGAAGATGTCATTCTATAAGGAGGTTAGTAAATCTACTATGTCTTTTATACTAATTTTATAGATGTTTTAGATAGTAATCATTTTAACCAGACTTTATAAGTATTGCAAGAGTAACAAATTGAGAAGAAATGACAAGAATTCATATTTGAAAATAATATGCAGTTTTTTGTAAGGAGTGGAATAACTTTTACATTTTTCAAATCAAATTTTATAAGTTTCTTATAACAAAATAAAATGAAAAAAAAAAAAAAAAAAAAAAAATCATTTAACAGTTTTCATTCACTTCAACTAAGATTATTAATAAATCAATATATAGATAAAAAGAATACACACATTTTTATTTACTTCTTGCTCTGAATGAAAGCACCTATATATAAAATCAATTTTACACATTCAAAGTATATTTTCATTATTACATCATCTGTAAAAAATATTTTTTACTCTTGAATAGTAGTATAATAATGATACCACAGATTAGAAGCAAAATGTACAAGTTGTTTTTTTCATTTTTTGCACAAATATGAAAAATATTACAAGATGTGATATATCAGTATTTGTTATTCTAACAAGAACTGATTTTTATCAACTTATTACCATAGCTATAAAACATTTTACTTCTACTCATTTAGATTCTGTATGCAGATATTTAAATATGAGACAATATCTACCTAAAATCACTAAATTTTGTCTAGTCTTCTTATTATCTTCCTAAAATATATATTAATAAGGAAACACATGGTCAAATAAAACAAGCTTTAAATATTTTTGTTATTCAACTCAATAAGAGAAAAAAAAAACTAAGTTGTCATAGACTTTAATTCTTCTGTTGGGGCAAAAAAAAAAAAAAAAAAAAAAAAAGAACTTTAAAAAGAGAAATGAATAGACAAATAACTTATAAAAGGAACAGAGAAAAATCAACTTGCGTCAACTGGGGTATTCATCAAAACTTAAGATACACTCATCTTGATTGTTCTCAAATTACAGTAAACGATAGTACAAGTCGCATGAACATTTACTTCTCAGTTAAAGGGAAGTAACTCATTTATTATTATGTTATCCATATGTTATGTGAAAGCGTGTAGAAGGCTGATTGTCATTGTGTCAACAGAAAGGAGAGGCTTAGAAAGTTTTCCCCAGTAATGATGGTGGTAGTGCTACTACTGACATGGCTGATGTTACCAGTGCCACAGCTGCCCAAGGTAGAGCATCAATTTTAATCAATATCTTTCTAACCAGTTGAAATGCAAACTGAGGGAGCTATGTTGCAGATAGTAAAGGAAGGAAAACAAGTAGAGGTGGACAGAGGGAGGGATACATACATGCAATCAAATTTACATAATTTAATGGTGCTGGACCAAAGCAATGGAGAACAGTGTCTGTTGGAGATGCAGCATTTGGAAGAGTATTTTAAGACAGCTGACATTTCTGGGTCATGGCATGGCAAAGAAATTCTTGGTTGAATGAAAGTAAAACATGTCTGACTACTTCAAGACATTAAATTCAATCAACTGAATACCAAACAATGAATAAAAGAAAGAAAATAGATAAAAAGGACTATTGCCTTGAAAAATTACACATCAAAATAAAGATGGTAATTTAAGGCCTCATCTACATAATACTGTGAAAATAAACTAAATTCTGATAATATAAACTAAATTTTATCCCATGTGAAAATAAAAAAAGAAAAGAAAAAGAATTAGAAGAGAAACATAAAACTATGAAAAATATTCATTTTTCAGTAAATGAAGATAATTTTTTATACTAAAGTTAGAAGAGAGATTTCATAAAATACTTTTTAATTTATATTTTATAATTTGATAAGAATTGATTTCCTTACAATACATAGTAGTCACTAAAGTCATACAGTCATAGGAATTATTTTCAGAACATTACATTCACTATGGAAAATAATTTAATTTTAGATCATCACTTAGCAATCTTTTTAGAAACTTTTAGATTATTTCTACAATTTCATTTTTTAAAGAATAAACACTAATTAATTTCTAATTTCTGTTTTTTAGAATTTAATATGTAAGTACTTACACAGAAAACAAAGAAAATATACTTAATGAAATACCTGGTAGGAAAAAGTTCATTATTTCGATGTGTCCAAGGTACCAGAAAAAAATATAAATGATTACAAATGTTAATTCATTTTTAGAAACAATTTAGATTTAGAAAAAATGTTTATAGAAAAATATTTTTTTCTTAATATGACTTTTGTAATAAAACAGGAAAGTTTTTATCTATATATAATTTAAAATTTTGAAGTGTAGAACTGGTTTAATAGTTAAAAGCAAAGAAAATAGAATTGGCAAATTCTGTCTTCATTTTAAAGACTTTAAAACCCCTTCCATTCCCTTCTGATGGTACCATGTGAACTTTACATGATTCTTGGAGAGGAGATGAACACCACCAAGTAGCTCAAGAAATGCCATAAAGGATACAACATAGTAACCTGATGAGTCTACTAGATTACAGAATAATTTGATTTGATTTGAAATAAGGAATAATAGATTTTTTTTTTCAAATAAAATTACTTCAATACATTTATTCAGATCTTTCAAACCTAAAATGCATAACGGCTTTAAAATTATTCAGTGGTTAGTCAAACTGGATTGAAAAATAAACAAAAAGTTTGTTATACAGATATAAAGAATTAATATTTTAAAAAAAAATTAAACTTTTTTTCCAAACATTTTAAGCACATTGTTATCTTTATTTGTACCTTGAATAAGATTAAATCCAAGTATATTCAAATGCACCAGAGGTATGTTAAAAATTGTTTTACATGTAAAATTATTTTTTAATGAAAATATTTTCAACATGTGTGTGTGAGTGAGTGAATGAGAGACAGAGAGAGAGAGAAATTCCCATTGTTATTAATATTTATTTACTAGGTCCTATTTGAAAATTTACTGTCTTATGACATTATGAATAATAAATAATGAGTTACCAGCCAAGAAAAGAAATTCAATGCTAAATCATAAATACTCCTTGTTTAAGTAATTTTCAGTCAAGAATTCTCCTACAACTTCTTAAAAGATCAAGTGAGTTGCCATGTGGGTTTCACATAACATCATAATTAAATCTAGCAAAATTTTATTAAAAATATTATTGCCTCTCAAGAATTTTGATAAAAGAAAAAAATTGCTTTGAAAAGTTTACTTTTTAAAACTGTATTTAAATAAATATTTGCTAATACAAAAACTAACAGAGTAGAAAAAAAGAAAAAGTGAAAATAAATAGATACAGATGATGCTAATGATGATGATATACTTAATGATGATATATTTAAATATATCTATAAACATAGCTTAGATATTTAGTAGAAACAAATTCTCAACCAAATCTTAATTATTACTAATATACTCTTGATAATTAAATAAAGCATTTACTTTAGTTGTTCCACAAAACTCATGTTCCAATAGAACTGAGAAATTCATTTTATTTGTTTTTATATATATATATATATATATATATATATATATATATATATATATATATATAAAACATAGCTTTGAGTTGATAAAAATCATACACAACAAATGTAAATAAAAATAATACAATACATAAAAATTCTGAAAATGTTAAAAAAAAATAAGTTGAAGCAACTTGTAAATGCTTAAAACAAATGAAACTAAAATATTACATTTGAAAAGTGATGAAAAGCATTAACATTATTTTCTACAGAATGTTTTATAGTAAAGAACTAAGAAATGCAATAATGGCATTTTATTTTAAATATTTTAAAAGTAAACTAAGAAACCTGGGAAACTAAATGATGCTTTACATTTCTCAGATGAATTATTAATATCTGTAAATATTATTAACAATACAACAAAGAAAAAGTTGCAAATTCAGTATTCATTTAAATTTTCTCTGTTCAAACTAAGGTCAAAATATTTTACCAGTCAACTGAATTCAAAGATAAGTAAACTACAATAATATATTCACTATTTTCAAGAGACCTTATTAAATTATGTAACTGTAAATTTATCATAATTTATTGATGAAAATATTAAAGTATTATAAACTGTGAAAATATCAAATTCCATTTTTTATTTAGCTTCTTAAAGTGTTTTTCATTGAATTTACATTGTACATATTGTATCTGTCAAAATATATTAGCTTCTAACATTTCAAAGCAAATAATACTAATGTGGAATAAATCAAACAATATTTTGTAATCCAGTTGAAAATATTATAGTAATTATTATAAAAAGCATGTGGACACATTGTTTGTTTTGGGTTTGAAACCTTAAATGATTTGGGAAATTAAATACTTATATATAGTATGTTAGCTTATTGGAAAAATGCTTTATCAATGTATTTATAACAGTTAGTATGCTTCAACAACATCATAATACTTAATTCCTCCTCCTTCAAATAATAATAGAAGTCATATTAAGAATCTAATAATGTTTAAATTAATTTAGTATATATATTTATATATATATATATATATATATATAATACATAAAAGGTTAATGATTAAAGTTGAATCAGAGTTGAACCCAACATTGTGCATTTGTTTATTTATTTTTTAAAAAATAATATAGCATTCATTATTTTTTTTTTTTAAATAAAGCATTAAGAGGTCATCTGATAAAAATCGCCTGAGGATACTGTAAGGTTGAAACCAAGGCAGCAGATTCAATTGACCTCCTGATTTTTAATACATTATATATATATATATATATATATATATATATATATATATATATATATATATATATATAAAACCTAATCTAAATATTAACATAAATATTGTTATATGTGATAATTATGAGAAATAAAAGTGCTTTTAAAAATTTAATTAAGTATGGATGAAATAATTAAAAAATACATACGTACAATTTAATAACAAGTATATTTGTAATGATTTCCTTAATGTTTTACAACAAAATATTGATATGACAAGATCAATGAAGTAAATGTTACCAAATTTTTACAATTTTTACAAGTTTATTCTTTCCAAGTTTTCTAAAAATTAAGTTTGTACATTAATATATAACAAGTAACAAAACTAAAAGTGGATATTAATGAAAAACCGCTGCAAACTTTATTATGCACTAAGATTTGAAAATCATTAAAACAAAATAAGCAAGCAGAGTTACTTCCCTCTTTCCTTTTAATTAGCTGTTTATTTTGCAAGTTAGAATTTGAACTGAAATAATGAAAATTCAAGCTGATAAAAAAAACTTTCACCATTATTATAAATCAAATAGTTTTTCAATTAAATTTACTGTAAATGTGAATGAACCTTACACATACAGAAAAGCAGATTCTCAGACCAGAGAAAAATATTAATTATATAATTAATATTTGAATATTCTATAATCAGGAAAAAGTAAAATTTTAACAAGTACATCTTTTTGATATAGGTTACTATTTTTATGAATAAATAAACATTTACTTATTTTGAAACAAATCTTTTGTCATATAATCATACTTCTCTAGTTTCACTAGTTTGTCTTTTTACTGCTCATTAAATACTGAAAAATGTCTGAAAAATAGCACCAAAGAAACAGACACAAGTGAACTCCAATTTTATAACTTTTAGGTCTTCATATATCTGAATAAATCTTTTTAGATAGATATAAAAGATAAGAATGCACTAAATGCACCCTGATTATTGTTCTGGAAATCCAAAGGATATTATTCTAAAGCTAAATAAATAAATTATTGACTTTAAAACTACATGAGCAAATAACCAAGATTTACAATTAATGAAAAACATTTTTATATCTAACTAAAAGTAATTTCATAATTAAATAAGTAAATATTTAATATCCATTCTATTAATAAACAGAAAAATGCTTATCTATTTAACAAATATACAGATAATAAAAATATTCTGATAAATATCACTAAAGTGAAAGTAAAAAAGAAAATTGTTTCTGTAATAGAAACTGCAAGATTGTCATAAACCAATAAATGCTTCTAATATGTTTATAAAGTAAACAACTAATATGAAATACTAGTAACTTTTGAAAGATTTCTTATGGAGAAGTATTTTAATTTCATTACTGATTTTTTTTTTTTAAAACAAAATATGAATCAAATTATCCAATTTATGATATTTTAGCATCAAATATTCTAAGTAAATGATAATTAGAGAATATTTTATTTAATAAAATATATACCCTTAAGATATCTTAAGAACATATGACACTTAGGTAAAAAAAAAAAAAAATGTTACCAGAAGTTTTTATCATAATAAGTAAAAATAAAGCTTGTACTGTGTAGTGATTTTAAATAAAATCCAAAAACAAAACTCAATTATAAGCCACATAAACATAATTATCTCAATTTTGGAAGCTTAGAATATGAATTAAGATGTCATAATAATAAACAAAAATAATAGAAGTGGTCAAAATGAAAAATACAATCCCTGGTTATTTTTGGTTGCTGAGATTGAGTTCCTTTATGAGTGCATTCAGCAATTAATACAGTAAAATAATGGACTGGTTTAGTCCAATTGCAAAGCCATAGAGTCAGCTAGTTGTAGATAAGTGATAATTAGAAAGTACATTTTCAAGGGGTTACTCCATATCATGTAATCACAGCATACAGGTTTATTCAAAAGTGTAATAAGCAGGGGATAAAAGAGAAGGCATATTGAATAATAATATGAAGAGGATGTCAGATGCAGGAACATAAGCCCAACTTTTTGATCCACCACTGCATAGACTTTAACTACAGAGAAATGAAAACTCTTAGATTTTATTTTATTTTTTTTGAAATTGCTTGTATTGATTTTATTTTCGATTCAATCCCTTAAAGAGGTCAATACTTCAACAAAAGTCCAGCATTACAATTATGTCTTGTGTCTATGTAAATATAATGGAGATTACTTAGGGTTCTTATATGCATCATTGCTACTTCATTCTGTAGGTCCATTTGGAAATGACTTTTCTATAATCTATGAGTGAATAAGTGATAACATTTAGGTATAAATTTAACTTATAAAGAAAGTGATACAAACATGACCAAAATTAGAAGGTGGTCATGCTAAATTTTATAACTCCCTATTTTATTTATTTTTATTAGAACAACCAGAAATGGGTTATAATGCTTACTTTTCTAAATATAAACAAGATGTTATTAATTCATTAATTGCAGATGATAAAATTTTTTGCCACAGTTAAGTTTTAAGGTGAAGATGACCAATGCAGCCAATAAGAAGTGAAAGTAATCTTATATTCTGCTAATTAGCTTCAACATAACAAGACAAGCAATAGACTGTCAAATATATCTCTTAGTTCGATAGGTTAGCTGCTAAAGAAAGGGAAATAGTAAAGAAAACCAAAATAAAATCAAAGAAAGAAAACAAGACTTACTACAGAAATGAAAAAGAGAAAAAATAAAAGCAAACAAAACTGGTAGGCTTAGAAATTAAAATTAATATATGATTTATAAATACAACTAATTTTGTGATTACATTTAAGGAAACAAATCGTTCTTTGAAATTTTATGTGGAATATCATGACCAATATAAATAAGTATATTTATTTCCATAAAATTAAATGTCAGCACATTAGTCATACCAATAAAATTCTTGTTAATTAAACAATAACTTTAGAAAATTACTTAGTGAAAATTGCTGTTCTCACAAGACTTGAAGAGTATAAAAAGTAAAAAAAAAAATAAAAGGATTTTTTGTATATCTAATTTTAAAATATCCACAATAACCTGACATTTTTTTAAGCTGTTTGAAATTCATATTTTAGGGTGCTTTTGAAAAATTATTCTAAGACAATTAGCATCAAATTAAGGTTATTATATACTTTATAATTTCTCATTTAAATAAATTCTTACATAAATTATCAAATTAAGGATTTTATCATCATATATATAACTGTTGAGAGAACACCAGTATGAATCACAATATTCTAACACAAAATTTAATAAATGAATATGTGAATATTTCAGTGTCTTTTAAACAATCAAATACTGAAATGAAAAAAAAAGTTTTATGCCTAATGTGCCGTAAAAATTAATCAAAGATAGAAATCAGAATAGACTAATATCTCTATCCAAATTTTAAAAGAGGCTAGCAACTTTTATAAATGTCAACTAAAATCAATAAATGCTTTTTATAAAAAAAATCATTATTTTTAAATCATGTAATAAACAACAGCAAATAAATAAGTGCATAATATTATTTAGCAAAATCATTCAAGTTGAAAGAATTTAATATCATAATTAATAAAATATAATATCATTAAGCAATGTTTAACAAAATCCCACTGAATAAAAGAGCTTATGAAAAAGTTGTTGATTTCAACTTAGGATAAAAATTTGTAAAGCTAAGTTGAAAAATTCTGCAAGAGCCCAACAAGTCTGTGTTCACTGTAATTGTGTGCTGACAGTTTTAGTTTTGGTTGGGGGCTGCATACAATGGATAGAAGCAAAAAAAAAAAAAAGACAGAGGATGTGGGAAGAAATAGACAGTTTATGTATGAGATAGTTTGTAAATGCACTGGCCAGAGATGACAGAGATGAAAGGGGTTAGCAGCAGCAGGGTCATTGGTAGCAGTGTAGAGAGTAGGAAATGGAGAGGGTGAACCATCCAAATAGCTAATTGCCTTGCTCCTATGTGTCCCTGAACAAATAATCCCAATTATTGTTATCAGTGGTCAGTGGACAGTGCAAACATGTCTGAACACCTCCTTGATGGCTATGGTGTTGGTATTGACACAGCAGCAGTAGGGAGAGAGGCGAGTAAACCGTTTTTAAGAAGATCAGAATCAGCTGATGGCCAGTTGAGCCTTATCAGCTGCCTCCCAAGCTACACAGATTTACACTTGCCCTGCAATAACACTTGATTACAGTAATGCTGCATTACCCATCAGAAATTTCATAACTTATTACAAATAACGATGTCAGTATTAAATATAAAAGTAATTTATAAGGTACAATGACTCTTCCTTCTTTTCTAATATATTTTGACTAAGCTGTCCTTTATGTAAATCAGTCTTTTATTTCCTTTCATTATGTTGTATTATATTACACTTTACACAGTCATGTATTTATATATTTTGGTTATCTGTATTTGAATATTTTTGTGTTTTGCTTTTTATTTGCATTATGTTAGGATTTTGTCTTATATTTCCTAAACCTTTACAGTACAAAAAGAATCACAATTTACAAAAGGATTATATTATGTATTATATTTCAGTATAACATATAGTATATACATATGTAGTCAATATTCGCTTTATTATTAATTACATAAGTATAACAAAAAGTCTGTAATCTAATGATTAAAAAACTTTTACTTTCAACAACAAATATTTTTCAACATAATCCTTGTCAACGCATTTAATTCAGTAGAGTATATTAATTATATAGATTGAACATTATGCAGTGGAAATTCCAGATCAAAATTGGTGTCAGGCTATGTATTTATTGACCTGCTCATATAAATAGACTATTAAGTTTTTATTGAGGTTGGTTACATTTTTAAAGCAAATAGAGTATGAGAAAATAAAAATTGAGAGAAACAAGATGATAAAGTTTAAATAAGTTTGTTTCCCTTCAGAAATACACACAGAACTGAATAAAGAATTCAATACCATCCCAGAATTATTAACATTTCCCTTAACTGGAGATATTCAAAATTTTATTAAAATTAATCATAAATTTTCTTTACACATTTACAGGTGTTAAAAAATGAAAAAAAAAAATGTCAATGACACCATTAAACTTTCCTTACAATTGAACATTAATATCATCGATATTGAAATCTTCAATGCATATGAACAAATTAAGAAACTGAGTGAGACTGTTTATTAATTATAACTAAATTCAACAGTTAATATTATTTAATGCTGCTAATTTGAATAATTAAAACAGAAAATCCATTAACTAGTATTTCTATTTTTAACATAGTCTTAAATTCAAACAATTTATTGATATGACAAATGTTTTACTAATACTTTTGAGTAATTTGTACTTGATATTTGATTAAAACATGATCATAAAGCATCATTCTCCAGTTTTAAATATTGTTCAGTTTTAAAAAGAAACAAAGTGTACTAAGGAAAAAAATGTCCTCACAAATCATTGATGTATTTTATGATTAAATTAGTTTCAAGGTTAGTAACTTAATAAAGGTTAAATAGTAAGTCTTCAAATATAGTCTTGATGTAAAATCAATTACTGCTTGTAACTTGAGGAGGAGGAGGAGCATAAAGGTTAAATTTGAGATGGAGAGCATCCTAGTGAAAGTATTTTCCTCCAAAAAAATGATTGTCAGTGTCCTGTTAGTAATTTCGAATTAAGTTCTTTAACTCTTTGTGAAGTCTTCTTTCAGAAAGGAAATTATAAACCAAACAAATTCTAGGCGAATTTTCAAATAAAAATAATTCTCATGATAAAGAACAAAATCTTTGGTTAAGTAAGAAATTGTCCTTTTATTAAGTGAGACAAAACTCTGAACGAAAAGAGGACATTGAGATTCATATGTTGGAATTTGTTTTCTAGACAAAAACAAAAATAAAATATAAGGTCTTTTTTTTGATAGTCAATCTGAAGGAATATTGTGAAAGTGATAATTAGTGAAGCACTAACAATGTAGTAGAGGCAGAGGAATAATAAATTAAGAAGAATTTAACTTTTAGTAGATAGCTGCTAATGGTAAAATTACTAGGTTAAAGAGTTTTCAAAACAGACCTTCTTGCTAAGGTGGTGAGCAGATCAAGTGAAATAGAAGAGATACAATAAAACAACAAAAGGATGTAGAAAATTTAAAATTATCTTTAATTCAATATCTGTCCGCATAATCGTGCAGAAGATACAGTCACTTTGGGAAAATTAAGATCTACCAAATCTATAAATGAATAAAAGTATCCATTTTATATAATTACAGAATGATGCCAGGTCAGAAAACATATTGGCAAGCATGCATACATAGTGTGCATGGAAATGGTCAACATAGTGGCTCCTACATATTGTTCTTCTGAAACAATTCTGACTGAAACTAGCTGAGCATATGTGGCAGACATTAGTCACATATAAAAATACATAACCAATATAATGTTCATTAGGTCAAAATATTCATTCATTAAACAAAACACTGTGCAGTATCTCAGAGGAAACTATACAATACACCAACAGTTGCAACTATTAAACAAAATAGCATGTAGCAGATCACCTAAAGATGATTGAATTCACATCTAAGAGTTATCAGATATTAAAAGCTCTAAGTTGGAATTAAAGCAGACATTATCATCACAACACTTAGGTAGCTAGACAACGAAAGCTCAACAACATAAGGCTCAATTGCCTAAATTTTTACTGAGATCTTGTATAAGTTTAGTTAAACTAAGACATTTTTTGTTTTGAGAGCAAACTGTCGAGAAATTAGTAATAATTGAGTCTCTTTTGTTTTGAGAATTTTCAAATACTTCATTTTGGATTTAGTTTTGAAGCAAAACTTGTTATCTCAAAATTTTCCAATTTATAATGACATTATGCTAATAGTATTTCAACCAAAATCATGGCAAAAAATTAAGTAAATGTCTAGGAGATTTATCATTATTTTATAAACAGAATCAAAGATACCAACACTTTTAATGAAAGCTTTGAATTCAGTAAGGATAGTTAAAGAAAACAAATCATATTCTTACTTTCACTCTTTAATAAATATAATTATCAATACCATTTCTTTTATTAGAAGCATGATTAAGTTCATTTTCTTTTTTTCAATTATTTCCTTAGATTCTGAATAAAAATGCCCTCATCTGCATATTATAGGTGGAATTTAATTTTTTTTATATGACAGAAGCAAATATAACTTTAATGCTACAGTTAAATTGAAAAGATTAATATGCTGATTTTAAATTATGATTTTTTATTAGTTAATAAGTATTGAATAAAAATAAAAGACTGAAAATTCTCTGGGTGCTTGTTTTCAGTTGTTAAATGGTGACAATCAAATGATTACAAAAGCAATAAAATCAGAAGTTAAATGCAATAATTATGATAGCACTAGTAGCAGGTGCAAAAGAACTATTGGAGCAACTAGTCAAGACTTACAAAATGTAAAATTATTAAAGGTTAATCTACATTATTTTAAAGAAAAAAGATAAAAAAAATAATAAAAGAAAGTAATAAATAATCTACTAATCACACTATTTAGATTTTAATAAAAAATTTCAAGGTCCACCAATTTAAACAATATAGTCAAGGGAGTGTTGAAAAGTTATCATCCCAACCCACTTCCTCAAAATCAGTATTTCATCAGAATACTGATTTTGGGGAAGTGGGTCAGGCCAAGAACTTTTCAGTACACCCTTATACATTTATTTATTTATTTATTTATTTTTTTTTTTCAAAGTAACCTGATTTGTTAGAAGTCAGTGATTTTTATGACTCACAGCTGCATTATACGAGACTATGCACATGGTCTGAATGAATAAAACTATTCTCTTGAAAATAAGAGCATAAAATGATGATAAAACTATAAAATATTAATAAAGAAAAATGAGCCAAATTAAGAATAACAAGTTTGAATTAATGTATTTTCAAATGACTCCAATACAAAAGTATGCATAAATAGTGACCTAATATGAAGTTTAGTCTTCTTCATTTTGGGAACAGTGTATCTTTATACAACTTCTGAGGGACAAATTTATAGAAAGAACATCTTTATACATTTCAGTCTTTCATGAAAAGTTAAAAAACTGAAAACAAAATTTTAAAAAACTACTTGCCTTTTTATCTGCTTTACTATAAGTCTTTAAAGAATGGCTATTAAAAATTTATCATCCTCTGAGGGATATTCTGTTTTAGATGGGAGTTGATTTTGTGGCAAATATTTGCAAACTCATCCACTTGATGCTAGCCCTCAAGTCTGGGTGGGCAAGTACAGTAAAATGCTAGCACAGCTTATCCTAAAGAATCAAACTTAGCAACCTTCTCTTAAGATTAAAGCAGAAAAAAAAAAAGAGAAGGAAAAGAAAAGAAAGATTAAATAAAACAGATAACATGGAATCCAAGTATTTTGTATTCCCAAGTGACAAACTATATGCTGTTATTCAATTTCCAGTTACTTTTGTCTATCTATATTTTTAATTTTTAATTTACACAAA
The DNA here is from genome assembly GCA_963932145.1 of Acanthosepion lycidas. Classification (NCBI taxonomy): domain Eukaryota; kingdom Metazoa; phylum Mollusca; class Cephalopoda; order Sepiida; family Sepiidae; genus Acanthosepion; species Acanthosepion lycidas. The sequence continues at coordinate 58,318,135 of OZ010592.1, read as the reverse complement.
TAATTTGCTCTTTTCTGCCTAAGGACAATTTTTTTTTTGCAATATGTAATCCCTTAAAAAAATTGTGTTGTTGGTATTATTATTATTATTGTTATTGTTATTACTACTAAATGATGGAAATTATTGCTGTCATTATTCTTAAATGGAAAAATCTTTAAAAAATATATTTTAAATTCTATGTATACATATTTCAAGAAGTAATTTACCATTTTTACAATAAGGTGATAAAGGCATGTTATTTTTGAGAAATTAAGTTTTTCACATCTATACTTACTATATGAAAATGAACCTTTTTCAAAATATATCAGCTCTTTCATAGAAAAGTGAATACCCAATTATTTTTTGAAAAATAATTTTATTCACTTTTAAATTTTTTAAATTCAAAACAATTGTTTATGATAATATTGGTGCAGCATTGTTTTTCATTATGATTCAAAAAGTTAAATAAAAATGGTAAATGTGCAAATAGTCAAACTGTCTCTAATTACCATAACCAAATGGTGGCAGAGATCCATGAAATTATTTAAAGTGTAATCAAGAAATAACTGAAAATATAAGTGTTTTAATCTTCAATTTACTTATTGAAATCTGGTAATCCTATTTAATACTGCAAAAATATTGAGAATTTGTTTTGGTTCCCATAATTTAGAAAAAAATAAATTGGTTAAGTTTTACAACTGATAATAAATGAGAGATTTTTCTTCATAAAAAGGAAGTTTTTCAGGTGATAATTATAACATTTAAACTCAATGAAAGTTCTGAATGCAAAGATATAGAAATAAATATAGAGTTTAACATAAACAAAAATGAAAACAAAAAGACAAAAACAAACTTACCTGTACTCCAGGCCACAGACTGAAGTCATCCCTCTGGTGACGTTCGGTCATGTTCAGGCCAGGATAACAGTCAGGACTAGAAAGAGATAAAGACCAATTATAGGGATACTGCAGAACAAGTAAATATTTTTTTTAAATACAGTATAATATAAAGATTCCAATAACAATTATATTTATAATTTCCAAAAGTTTCCAATGTATATGAAGTCACAAGAGTAAACAACTGTGAGCATTTTTCTTATGAATGTTTTTTGAATTTACTAAATTCACTAAGAAATTAATAAGATTTTGAGGAAAGACAAATATTCAAAAAACAAAACAAAAAAAAACAAAAAAAAAAACCCTGATAATATAGTTATATTAATAAATATATTACATGTAGGTAAAGATTTTATTTGAAAACTAGACTGAATATAAAGGTAAAAATTAGTTTTTACCAGAGATTTATGCACATACCTAGAATATTCCACAAATAAAACCATATCTATTTTTTCCTCATTATCTGTGTTATTAGTAAAGAAACTAAAAGTTATATGAATACAATATTTAGAACTGCTTGTTGATCATTAGCTATTCCAAAAGGTTTCTTGTATGAAATCTCTGTTCATATGATCAAAGATCTGTAACTATTAATAAAATAACTGTTCATGTTTACTTTAATATTTTCCTTTCAAATTCATCAAGTAGAAAGATTTTGCATTTTACCCTTGAATAGCAATATGTTTAAAATTATGTTACAACATTATTGAATTATTGACTTAAAATTTGGTCATATTTACCACTGATTATGCAATACTTCATAAAAGAAAATGAAAATTTACAGTTGATAGTATTTTTTTCTAAAATTCCTTAGACATTTGAGGATCAGTGATTAGTATTTTCTTATAAGATAAAGTTAAAAATGCAGTTAGATTTTTTCACATTACTGATTATCATATTGAGGTTTTAAATAGCAAAAAAGTACAAATAAGAAATATAAAAAAATTCTTTTAAGTGAGTTTTAAGTATATCAATGAAACTGTTGAATAAAGTAAATAAAAGTCCAGTAAGAAGAGAGTAATCTAATCTTTTATGTGAATATATATTCTATATTTCTAGTGTCTTCTTTTATTAAATATATAACTTTGTTTATTTTTGTGATTTCAAAGACAAATTTCTGAGATCCTACACTCAGGTATACAATAATAATAGATAATAAGAGAAAAAATACATTTAAGTTAATAAACCAGTGTTACTAATACCTACTCAGTAACTGGATAATTCTAACTTTTTAAACAATCTTATATTGAGATTTATTAAATATGAATAGGAAAAAAAAAATTTGCCAAAATGTATACACTTTCAACAGGTATTATTTTTTTTTATTTACTTAAATTACACTAAATATGGCACAAGACCATGTTTGAATAGTATATAATCAAGACTGTAATTACTATCAATGGTTTGCAAGATTAGAATGCTAGCTACAATTAAAATTATTTAAAACAATTTAAGTATTTTTTTATGGGGAGGGGGTAATTAATTCAGAGAATCTTCTTTGTACTTGTATACACACAATGGTTCACTGAATTCCAAGAAAAATACTCAGAAACTGTGGCATGTATGCAGGAAGTGAAAGAACAGCATATAAATTCTAAATTATGAGTATCTTGCAACGGAAAAATATAGAATGCTACCAAAACTGTTTGATAGTTATAGAAAGCAAATAGAAGATGTAAATAGGGCAATTATTCTAAACAAAAGTTTCTATTCTTATAAAAAATTGAAAATTGTAAAATGAAATATTGTCAAATAAAAAAATCGAGATGGAAATGCTGTTGATATTTGTTGAAGAAACAAGAAATATGAAGCCTCTTAAATATTGAGGCTAAAAGTAAATCATTGCAAGTAAAATATGACAGGCTTTATTCCCACTGAAAGACTGCAAGCAAGTTTTGTGTGAGAATGAAAAAGATGAAGTATTTTCCAAAGGGCAGGAAATAGATTATGATTAATTTTGTAATATTATCATGCCAGACAGTAGTGACTGTGTTTGTACTATTGACAAGGTGATGAGTGCAGTGCAGTTGTATAGAGTCAGTGAGTAGAACTAATGACTGTTGACAAGCAGTGGTTTGTTGTTACATCCTGCAACACTGATTAACTATTTGAATAAATGCAAGCAGCTATTGAACACATGCAGATCATGTTAACAAATTTGGTCAGTGATCTCAGTATTTTTTTAACACCAAAATTATATTCCCCTTTTCAAATGTACTTTTTAAAACAGACTTCAAATGCTTGACTCACTGTGGTTTCTCACCCATTAGAGAAAATGAAATAAAGAAACGGAAAAAAATTACAATGAAGGAGCTAAACAGTTGAAATATTCACTGTAGTTTTATTTGTGAATATATGAAAACAGTATTAGAAATTGTAATTACAGGAAATTTTTTAAAATGATATATTTGCTGTTGTATTTACTTTATAATGAAATAATTTTCAAACAAATAGTAAATAAACATTTTATTTACTCTTTAAATTAATAAAGATGTAAACTCATTTCCTAACATCAAATAACTTTTATATACAAAAAATAAAATGGATTCTTGATTTTTATATTAACTTAAATTGCTTGCAAACAGAATCATTCTGAGATTAGAATATAAAAGAATAGTGATAAATGAAATAAAAAGTTTATATATTTGAAAAAATTGCTAAAGATAATATATTAAAAGTTTTAAGATTAAGCAAATAATTTTTGTAACAACCTCTCTCTCATATTCATCTATCTATATATATATATATATATGTAGGTGTGTGTATGTGTATATATATATATATATATATATATATATATATATATATATATATATAAAATTAAAACAAAATTAAACACTTTCAAAGCATGGACAAAACTAATAAGAACATTATGTTTGTTATTTTGAACTTTAGAAATAAAGCATACATAAATTGATTGACACACTTGATTTCAAACATGATCTGAAATCAATGTGTTGATCAATTTAAACAGTAACTTCAAACAATTCGGAAGGGGTTACATTAGAATATATTATTTTAGCAGTAAGTCATTTCAAATAATTCTTTTATATGCATATTTTTTTTAAATTAAAGAATTAATGACATTAACATTTCACTATGAAGATAATAAAAAAATTCTTAGAAATGTTTTTAAACTTTTTGTTTTTTATTTTTGAAAGCAAATCACAATAAGACATAGTATGGGTATAGTTATTTATTTTTGGTATTAAAAGAAAGGGTTAAAAATAGACACACATACACACACTATTTACACTTACAAAAATTGCTTAGTTAGGCAGAAATCATGAAAACTGCTAATTTTGCCATTAAGTCAAATAATAAATTTTGACAGGGAATAAGTTGGATAGCAAGTAGTGAGCAGACTTGTTTCCCAAAAAGGACCTTTTGCATGTTCATGTTTTGCAAACTCAGTCCTCTTGTAAACACAATTCTACTGATGGGGACAACATGGAGGATACAATGTCTGGTGAGGGACCAATTATTATAATTGTTTGTCACCCAGTTTATATCTGAACACTTGGCAGGTTGGTGCATACTGCTTTATGTAATCCTCAAGTAGAAGTTTGAGAGATAGTAGGTAATTACACAAAAGCAGTTGATGAGAACAGGCCAAAAACAGGAGAGTCTGATTTAGGAGGGGGATTAATACTATAGTTCACAGAACATAACCCTGTTAATAATACCAGTCATACTGGTTTTCTGTTTTCTCATTGATGAATAAACTTAGCATAAAATGCAAAGTTCATAAATGAATGAGTTTTAGCAAAACTTTTCTATCATGATAAAGAGTAAAATCTGCTGTATGGGATACAGAATTCCCAAAAATGCAACAGTAAAAGTTTTATTAATCATTATTATGTGTATAAAATCAAACCACGGTAACAAAAACAGGAAAAAATTAGTGGTTAGATTAAATAAATAAATAAATAACATATGAAAAAGTAAAGGGAAAATTAAGTGTCTAATATAGATGTTTAACATGCATTAATATTAATATTTTTTTAATTTTTAAAATGAAGACTGTAATTTATATCATAATCAATGCTTTATCTCTAACAGCTGATAGATTAACTTGTGCTGAATATAATGGGATGCTGAGAATTTCTTGACCTAACCAAGAAACCCTTAAAAAATTAACTGTTTGGTCATTTGGTCAGATTTGGGGAAATGTGTTGGGCCAATAAATTTGAATAAATTTTTAAATATATTTAATTTCAGTATTTAATACCAAAAGCAAAAGTTTATATTTTTATCATATTTTATATTATTTTCATTTTGTTGAAATTGGTTAAAATTCAAATTTTACTTTTTGCACTTAATTTTTTTTTATTAAAAAACAGAACAAAACAGAATAACTGTTCAAATGCACAGTTTAAAATAGTATCAGTGTTAATTATAGTAGTCATATAAGATTTGTCTAATCAAAAGTTTTGTTTATGCAAAATAAATTAAAACTTTTTTTATTTCAAATCTTTTATACACAGTCAGTAATTGAAAGGAGGCAAATCAAAAAGTGACTAAAAAGTTTGCATCTTTGATATTTTTTGAAAGCTTTTAAACTTTTTGACAAATTACTTTCAAGTATTCTTTATATTGATGTCCTAAATATTTGTTTCACTAAAGTAAAATAAAAAGTATACTCATTAGTAGAATGACAAAATAACTGGAGAGTGTAAATTAAAAAGAATCATGGCTTCTCTTTCCTATTGCATTTAAGTAATTTATATCACCAAATAGCAGAAGTATTAAAACGTAATGTAATCCTAGTCAAAGGATTAACTAATTATATCATTTTTAATAGGGTAATTCCTTAATTACAGACCCTTGATTAAACACTTACATATAATTTTCTTTTAAGTGATACAAACAAATCTAGAAAGGCTAATTATAGAAACATTCAGTATGATTTATCAGATAAGAATGAATGTTATTTGTAGTTATGCTACAATTCATAAAAGTCTGTATACCAGTCTACAGGAGGTTCAATAATTTCATTGTCACATATCAAAAGAAAAATATCCCAGTTATGAAATGTGCATTAAACCAAAGTGTTTCACTTGTTTCAGATAAGAATAAACAAATAAATATTTTCAAAAAATAAGTAGAATAATTTGTATGGTCCTTAACATCTTACTTATACAAAACTGTAATTTTTGAATTAAAGATTTTTTGTTTCCACTCAGCATCCTGACATTAATTTTGTTTAAAAGTGCAGTTTTATAAGTGAATCAAAACAGAACTTGAAGAAATGCTTAAAAGTAAATAAATGGTGTCTCCAAAATATTCAATGAATTTCATTCTTTGTCACAAGACACTTATCAGACAGGACATAATATAGGTAATCAATAATTTGCATAAAATTTCAACAAAGGGTACAAAAGTTAAAATGGGTGTTGTTAACAAGAAAATATTTGATTCTATAAAATAAATAGATATTTTTTTAAGTAAATTAATAGTTCACACAAGAAGGGAACTAATAAATGATTAGATAAATGACTGCTCTGGAACTGTAAGAGATGATACAAGACATATGCATCATTGGTGAAGAAGAAGAAGGGAAATAAAACTTTTGGAAAACAATAAAAATTCAAATGCTGAACAGATAAGAAATGTATTATTAAAAAAGAAATTAACAAATAAAATAAAAGTAAATTTGAATATGGAGATTTACAAAATAATATTTCGAAAGACCAACTAACTTATCTAATAGTAATCTAAATTTTAAAAAAGGAGACATTTATTCTAAAAACAAAAAAAAAGAAGGTGAAAAGGTACATGCAAAGAAAAATAAAAGCTTTAAGTTGCAGTGAAGCCTATTAAGTATAGTAGCTGATGCCAAGAGCTAAGGAGCAAACAGGCTCCTATAGCCATGAGCAGAGAAGACATGCTGCTCGCTCAGATAATTACTAGGGTTGCATGATCAAAGGCTTGCAAATAATGCTTTAAGCAGTTAGAAGTGCTTAGCCACAGATCCAACACTTCAATAGTGACAGCAAATCATTGCTAAAGAAAGAGACACAATGTTAACTGGCCATGACAAAGCACAGCATCACAGGTGACATACTCTGATGATCTACCAAGTTAACATCTTAAATGTCTGCAATTAGACAAAAATACTATGAGGCTAATTCCAGAAACTAGCTCTATAATTCTGAGAGGAACAACACAATTTTATCATTAAAAATCAAAAGAATATTATTAAATTATTGAAAATGTAAAAAGAAATGAGAATGAAAAATGTTTATAATGTACAGGGATTTCTAGAATGATTCATGATAATTTTTCATATATTAAGAATTACTAAATCAAAAATAGATATTTGCTGTAACTGCCTAGAGATCATTATTTTGAGAGGATGGTTTCAATATTGATTAATACATGTAAATACAACATACTATCATATTATTACTAAAAACCTCAATGCCTAAATAAAACTGATATATTAGCAGACAATGACAATTTACTAGCTGAATATAATCAAATAGTGAAATTTATAGAAATAAATTCATCAAAATAATAAGGTTCATGTCCAGAAGCATGCCTTGGAACTATCTTGCAAATTCTACTGCCATATAAATACAGTTTGATTATAAGGTTTCAGTAGACATGTGGTTAGTTTGACATAAATACTCAAACACTATTTAAATATCATTTCAGACCAGATGCTACAATGGTGAAGAAATAAAAAGAAAAAAAATACATAAAAATATTTACTGATATTGATATGATCTTATAACAAAAAGTGTTTAAAAATTTGGAAGGTAGAGGGTACAAAAATACACAAACAAAAATTATTAAATCTTCAAAGTTTTGTGAAAACAGTAAATTAAAATCTTATTATCTAGGAAAGTGAGACAGTGTTAAATTTGGAATTGTATGTGTGTACACACACACACACATTAGGTAATAAACATAAGTTCTAGGGATTGTAAACAGAAGAAAGTGTTTATTGCTTTGAAGTGAAAATTAGAACATCAAGAACATTCAGATACCAATATAGACATAAATGAAATAAAACTGAAGCATTATAAATAACAATTAACATGGTTTAAATCAAATTACAAGTATAAATTAATAAAACTATTCCAAGTTAATCTGAGAATATCTGAATAAGAAACATTTATCCAGGCATTAATTGCTATCATTGTTCTCATAACAACAATCAGTTTAAAATTAAAACAGAAATATTTCATAACATTATATGTGTGTGTGTGTATACAAAAGCAAACATGTGTATTTTATTCACTTGTAAGAACATTGTTTTTAACATACACTTAGTAAGAATTAAAGAAAATTACTTAATTCTTATGACCAAACAGTGTTTAGAATAGAGTTTTAAGATATTCTGAAGATATGTATATATATATATATATATATATATATATATATATATATATATATATATATATATATATATAATGCCTAAATCTTGTAAATGTAATGATTACATCAAAACTATATTTGAAAGCAAATTTATTATGTTTAAATTTCATATTTACATTTATTTGAACTAAATGAATTCACATGTACATGAATCACTATTACTCAATGCTATTTTCTGATTTGATAAAAATAAGAAAAATCAATGCCAATGTGATTCAATATACTACATACGATAATTAGATTGAAAACTCCCTATTTGCTGTTACAATAAAAGTATGCATTTTACTTACTGCTTCCATTTTACCTATAATACAATTATGTTTACATTTTTTATATTTCAAAAGAAATGTAAGAATATTACTCCCACTCTTACATTCATTATTATTTCATTGTACATTCAAAACAGAGTTGTCAATTTGATCAACCAATCTTTATTCCTATTCTTGACTAATCACCATCGTTTCATCCTTTTTCTTTTATTTGCCAAAACGTACCTTCTTCATTCAATTATTTCTTTTCTCTCTATAAATTTAACCTCCATAACACTTCTGCAGTCCCCCAACAACAATGAAAAACTAATATACATCTTTGGGTGCTATTTCATCAAACAGAAAATGTAAGGTTTAAAATATACATCAATGACTATCTTTTTACATTTGAATATATCTTGCTGAAAAGAACAATGATCACTTTTCATATTATGATAAAAGAACCTCAAAATAATTCTTTAAAATTTTCATTTAAATAAGTAAACAATTTGGAAGTGGAAAAAACACCTTATGGTAAAAAGATTTAAATTATAGGAGTAATAGTAATTATTGAATTTTGTTCCTATCATTGTTCTGAGCAAATTTGTTTGGTTTTGATGTAAATCATTTTTTTTTTTAAATTTTACACATAGAAGATGAAATTTAGGTAATAAGTAACACTTCACAAAGGATTGTTAAAAAGAACTGAAAAATAGAGATGCAGTGTCAAAATTGCTTTAAATCACCTACTGAAATACTTTTTTTCTATCCAACATTTAAATTTCCTCAAATTTGAGTTTGTTCTATTCCTTTGAAATTTACCACTAAAAGGGGAGGTTGAACTACAAGGGAAAAATTAAAGAAATGACCAAAATCATTCATAGCACTTTCCTAAGACAATTTTCTTTTTGTTTAGTAATTCTGATTCAAGCCAACCAAACCTTTTTAACACTGGCTGGCCAAACCGATAAACACAAAATATTATAATGATTTACTTTGTTTTTACAGGTACTTAAATAAGCATGAATTGCAAGAAGATGAAAAATTGTCAAAAGTAATGAAATTTAAAACAGGAAACAGACCCATTTTATTTATTTTCATATCCTTTAAGGAATTTGATTATATGTGCATGGAAATAATCCTAACACTTGAACTTTAATCATTATAAACATGAACAATACCTGTACAAACTAATTTTCTTAAAACTAAATCACAGGATCAAAGACAAAAACCAATTTGTTACAAAACTATGAAATAGAATGAGTAGTCAATGAAATGGTGCAAATTAAATAATAGAAAACATTTACATTAAGGTTATACTAAAGAACATTTTTTATCAAAAGGTTTTTTCTGATAAGTTTTGTAACTGGGAAAGAAATGAAAACATTTGATAACTCTCTCAGACGTTATCAATTTTCTTATATTTGTATGAGGCTAATCAGACAAAAGTAATGAAATTAATCTAAAGTAAGATATAAACAGACTAAAAAGGAAAATATGTTCAAAATATTATATAAATAAAATAATCATAAATAGCTCTTATTTCCGAAATAATAAAAATTATTTCAAACTACAAGCACATACCATAAGATCAAATGTAGTTATAGACATATTTTGTTGTGTTCACCTTTTGCCACAAACAGCTCAACTAATTTTGGTGTTAAATTCTATTTTTGAAGAATATATACAGGGTGTGGCAGAAATATCTCCCCCATATACCTACACCCCACACAATGGTAAGACATCAGTGGCAATGGTGTCTTCATCTAGTTAATGTCTTACCATTATGCGGGAGGTACTTATGGGCAGTATTTCTGCTGCACCCTCTATAACTTTATATTTTCTAAAAAAAAGTATTCCGTCTACTGAACACTCAATAAAATTGTTCAATTTTAAATTTTACAAATTTGAGCTCAAAGATGTAATTGTGCATAACAAAACTGATTATTTATTCAGACTAGTAGTTTGAGTAAATGATCAAGTCAGAACTTTGGCAATTGTCAACAACTGATATTAGAAGTACAAAACATTTTAAAAATTAGAAGTTACCTATATAATTAATGTAAAGAAGAGGAGTTTTTTTTCTATTAAGTATAAAATATATGTTCCCTATAACTAAGCTAAAGCAGTCTTTTGAAATCTGCTTGAGAGTTTAACCCTAAACAATTTTTTTAATCAACATTGTACAAGTAAAAGTCTGATTAATAAGGTTATATTTGTAACAAATTAATATTTAGCAATGATTCCAGCATATCTTAAAAATGATAAAAATGAGCTTTCTTAAATTAGATGAATTATAAAAGGTGATAATTTTCTCAAATACATTTTGGAGTTCACCGAGAATAATGAAATTGTAAAATAAATGATGCAATCAATTAAAACTGGAGAAGACAAAAAAAGGTTTACCCTCTAAATATGACTGGTACATAAACAATTGATAAAATTATCATAAGGACTATGAATATTATTTGAAGCAGGAGTTATTGTTTTCACCCTAAATGCTTTTTCCACAAGATCATGAATTTTTTTTACAGCTGCATTATAAGTTATCAAATAGAAATCAAATAGGAAAACAATGAGTGATAAAAGTGCAAAGAGGAAAAATGAGAAAAAAATGCTACGGCAGCCGTTTGTTCCATAACCATCATTGATTTCTAAAATTTTTCCCAAATCAATAGAAACTTGTAATGTCTAGTCCAATTATGTTAAATATTTAGAGGTTTGTATAAGACTTTGACCTTCCCAAAATCTGACCAAACATCAAATATTTTTATGAAAGAGAGTCAGGCCAAGAATTTTTCAGCATCTCCTTGGACACAGTTTGTTAGTCAATGGAAGTATTTAACAATAGAAGTGAGCAGACAAATTACTTTGTATCTGTATTAAAACTGGCAATTAAAACTAAACTAATGTAGTATAGTATCAAAAATACAATTCTTTTAATAGTAAGTCATATTGTAGGATGATAATTGACATTATGCAGGAAATATTTGGATTGTTGGCAAAATAATTTCACATGCTTCTTTTTTCTCTTATTTCAAAATATTCATTAGCTTAAAGGACCAACTTGAAATATAGGGTTCAGTTAAAGTTAATACTTTTAAGGTTTCCAAAAATGATATGCAAATTAATACATCTACACATTTATATACAATCAACATATTCTTTTTTTAAATTCTAAGGAACAACAAAATATTCTCTTTCTGGCATGAACAAAGGTCAGAGAATCAAAATCTGTACAAAAATATTTCATGACAGTGATAAACAAGGAAATACTTAGACATTAAAACTAATTTTAAAATTTTAATTTTGAGGAGTTTTGAAAAGAGAAATAAAAAAAATTAAAATAAATAACCTGACTTTTCTTTTGATATTATCACTTAAAAATATAAAAACTTTTTACACTTCTTTAACATAGCACATATATGACATTTGCAGCAATCATTTATTGTGAAGTAACAAAAACTGACTGATAATGATCTGAAACTGTGTCATTGTGTCTATAATCAGGAATTGTAGACAAATCCATGAGACATTCTTTGTTCAAGTAAAATTATTTGTTAAAAAATCATGCTTCTTTTGTACTACACACAATTTTTCTTTTGACATTTAATTTTTCAACACCCAATAATTAAAAAAAATAATAGTTTATTGTTGAAACTAGCATGGCCTTTTAACAAATGAATTTAGCATATTCCTTTTAAAATTAAACTTAGTTTCTTCTTTCTTAAATAAATTTATTTACAATAATAAACTTCTGAAATTCATTATATTTTATGGAATGTATTATAATAATCATAATTTTAACTGTTATTCAGAACTTCATTTTGGGACACTTTTATTCAAATTGCAGTTTAAATTCAGCAAAATAAAAATAAAGTGTTTAAATGAAACAGAAATGTGATACAATTAATTAAACTAAAATAAAAAAAAAATAAATAAAAAATTAATAATAAAAACCTGAAATAACCATTAAAGAATTTTTTTTTAAAAAATCAAATATTTAAAAGTACATAAGAGAAAATTGAAAAACAGTTCCATATTTAAATAGAAAAGTAGTAAGTGGGGGGTTATAAATTACTAATTAAAAAAAAAAAAAAAAAAAAAAAAAAAAAAAAAACTTCCTTGTACAGAAATAATTCTCTAAGAAATGTAAAATTCAAATGTGAAATATCAGAGAAATACTCAACATTTTTCCCCAAAAGGGAAATATCAACTTTACTGGTGAGCTGTGATAAAAAGAAAAAAAAAAAAGACATGACCTATATCAATTTTTTTAAAGTTCCAGTTATTTTAAGCAATCATCGACCACTGAAATTTTTATAAATTTGGCTTTCATGTCTTCTCTTTTTATAAGTAGATATTAAAACATTTTCATCATTAACTGCCTGTTATCTAATTAACTGGATTGCAAGTCAACACACAAAATAAACAGAAGAGAGCATAAACTCATAATAAATAATTATAATGATCATTAGATTATATCCATGAGACATTTACATTACCTACATCTATTTCTTTCTCTTTATTATATATATATATATATATATATATATATATATATAGTGATGGAGACTTATACATTGTTTTCAATTAATTTAGATAATATATATGTACTCTGTAAAAAAATATCTTAGAATTAACAGATTGTCATTTCTTACTTTCTTGAGCTCCAGTTAGTGTCTATACATACATCAATTATATAAATTTAAATATTTATTCTTTTTTCATCTTGTATACATTATCATTTTATAAGTGATTGTAGGGATAAAGTGTTTATGTAGTAATGCAGAAAAAGATCAATTCTTCAATACAAACAAATAGCAAACTAATATAACGTCTATACTCAAAGGTCTAAAAGAACTCTAAGGAGACAGATTATTTTTTCATTGGTAATTATGCTAATAGTCTATTTATTATCATACAGTCAAGATTTGGTAAAAATTACTAATATTAACAAAGTCTCAATCTTATTTTACAATGCAAAATGGACTGAAAATCAACTTTATATGTATAAGTGAAAGTTAACATTTAATAAGTAAGTTTTGTAAAGATGTAAAGATCTACCAAATTAAGCTAAAGTAGAAATAAAAGTAGAAATAAAGTAGAAATAATTTTTTATTAAATAGTATCTGGAATTACTTTACTTTATTTTCAATTGCTAAAATTAAAAAACAAAACAAAAAAAAAACAATTATGAGAGTTGCATGATGAAAAAAAGATAAAACTATTTTTAAATAATAATCATAGATATCTTAATCTTAATAAAAAGTAAACATCTAACTATAAAAAATGAAAATTTAATTTTTTTTATTAACCAACTCTAATAATAAGAAGAAATACTGTAAAGTGTAATCATTAAACAAAATAATAAATTAAAGCTTTTTTAAAAACAAATATAAGCTATGTGAATTCCATCCCTTCAGATTTCAAATCAACATTTCAGTTTAAGAAAAATTTACATTTGAAAAATTTGACATATACACATTATTTGTAATAATAAGCTATTACTAAATTACATTTTCTTATCTAACAAAAAGATGCATACACGTAAAAGGAAATTTTTTTTTTTGGAAAAAAAATGCATTTTACTTCAACAAAAGTACAAAGAAAAAAAAATTTTTAGTTTCTCATTCTTACTTCATTTTCTTATATTCTGAATTAATTTTAATACAATATTTTCTGCTGTTAAAAACAATAAAGACATTTAGAAGAATAAGAACACAAACTAATAACTGTTTAATTGTGCTCCAACTGATTGTTTTTCTTAGGTAACATTTTAATTTCATATCAACATTAGTTTACATTACAACACTGGCAATTTAAACAATTTAAAAGAGCATATAAAACTAGGAAAAATAAACCAATACATACTGGAGAGAAAATATGCTCTTTAATAACATAACCAAGATATATATAATGCTTACATTATATAAAAAATAAAACTATGAAAGATTACAAAAGAAAAAAAAAGCTTCTAAAAGCTGACAGAAGTTAAAACAAATTGAAGCTAAAGGAACAAGAAACAGTATTCTAAAAGTGAAAACTTGATCCAAATTTCCTCACTTAACTGTCATTAAATTTGATTATTTTTATTTGTTCAAGTAACCATTTCAAGAGAATTGTCTCTTAGATATGTCCTCTTTATTTGATTAACTCTTAAATAGTTGTCACAGACTAATTGTAAAATAGTTGGATGCTTTAATTTTTTTTTAACTTGTGGTTATTGACTTTGTTGGAATTTTTTCCTTCAAAATATTTGTCCCTAATTGAAGGAATTAGGTTTGCAATAACTTGGGGTAATGAAATTCTAAGATTTCTGCTGATCTGAAACATTTCAATATTTATTTGAAACTAAGAGATTATTTGAAATACTTTCCTGCCAACTATTTTAGCAGTAAAATGCTCTCATTTTGTCCATCAATTACTCTCAGGCTGAAAAGAGGGCATGAAGTGAAACAATTCAAAACAAATCTAATTAATACCTAAAATTACTGTATAGTGGAGTGATTTTAATGTCATTAACATGAAAGTACTGAGAGCTTTAAAATAATACCTAGTTTAATAGGATTTAGTTAAAGTGAAATCAGATTATAGAAGAGTGTGCTGCTATAGTGAATCCAAGAAAAAGATGACGACAGTAAGGGAGATGCTGGCAAAATGGCAGCAGTTGAGGGGCCAGCCTCACTTTTACTTTATCATACCCTGTACTTAACCTTCAAACCGACTTTATTCACTCAAGCACATCAAACAACTGGCTTAAAATGAGAATTTTTCAAAATTTTTATTGAAAATTTACTCATGGAGAATTGATCCGGTGACCTCAATCTGCAACTTTGCCTGCCTGCCTGCCAGCCTAATGTGACCAGGATATGTGACAGATCCATGCCTTGGCAACAACAATCCTGCCTGTGACAGATAATATGGTATTCTTCTTACATTTGACAATTAGCTTTTTTTTAAATCTTTAAAAATTTTGACACTAAATCAACCTTCAAAGTTCACTAAGCAAGTGAATATGAAAAGGGTAGCACAAACTCTGCTAGAATTCATAATTCACTATAAAAAAAAAAATGATTAACTAATAATTTTACAATTCCTAACTAATCAATTGTTTTTAAAAATTATAAAAAAACTAAACATGCTTTTTCAAAATATTTCCTTAAAGTTTTCCATTCAAAAATAACTCATCATTGTAAACAATACTTTATACTTTAACTTTTTTACAAATGCTTTTGGTAAGTGATTAATTTCTCATGTTCAAAATTTAAGAGATGTTATTTTGATTTGTGGATGGTAATAAAGTCACAGAAAAAAGTCACAATTTTGTCTAAGAAAAAACAAAAAAAAAAAAAAAAAAAAAACAGAAAATTTATTTAAGTACCATAAAGAAATAAAAGAAAATATTTTACACTAGTTAATAATGGCAATGACTTGTTCAATTGACAACATTATTTAAATTTTAAATTAAAATATAAAGCAATTTTACATGTATACGAGAAAAAAATCGCGTTTTTGTCAATATCAAATATCGCTGTCAATAATTTCCATGACAGGAGACATAAAAATTATTTTTCACTACATCCAAGTATTGCTGAGAATTTGATAGTTAAAGAAAGACTTAGAGAGGGTGCTAATATCCTGTGACTTTTTTTTTTTAATCTGGATTCTATTGTTTGCAAGTACAATTTATTATGTGATCTACCAGCTTTAACTAAAAACTCAAGTAAATTTATAAATAAGTTTTCCATCAATTGTTATATAAAAAAATTCTAAGTAAATGGTATAAGAAAATATGAATCTTTTTTTTTTTTTTTTTTTACTTCCAATCAACTTCAGACAATTTTTTCAGGTTGTTTAAAAAAATGAAATTTGAATTTTTAACATTTTAAAAAGAAATGATCAAACCATTCTTTAAAATTTTATCAATGTCAACTTCACTAAAAATATAAATACTTCAGGAGAAAATGGTTCAATTTATTCGGAAGATTTTATTGCTAAATTTGTTTCAGAAACAATTATCAGCATTATGAAACAATGTACCAAAGTTTAAGTTACATTTTCATTTTAAAAATCACTTGTTTCTTTATATACTTACAAAGCATTTTTTAAAATTAAAAAAATCATTGGGGAAAAAATAAACTTAAACCAAACACAGAAGGTGGGGGATTTATCAAGAAATATATTCAATTTTATTTACGAAAGCACTGAAATGTTATTAATTTGGATATTAAATCGGAAAAACTTAATTGGTTCTAAAATTAGCAAAATGTCCAAGTAATTATAACATTTTACAAGATTCATATACAAAACTAGAAAGTAAAAGTGTAAACAGAAACTAATAATTTATTTTACATTTACAACATTAATTGTTAGTGAAAAAATTTTTAAAAGTATAAAAGAAAGAAAAATTACAGTTTATGTTCAAGTACAAATAAAGAAAAAAAGAAAGAAAGGAAATTCATTGTAGTTTACTTTAGCCCAATGATCAAACATCAGAATTTGTTTAGGAAATCTTTTGTTTGATCAAGCTGAGAAGTTTTGAGGATCTCCTCATATAGAAAATATTCCAAAAGATACCAAAAAAAAAAAAAAAAAAAAAAAAACACAGAAGTAAAATTTTTATTTCTGTTTTCAGTTTTACGGGTCATTAGCTTCTTAGTGGATTTAAAAGTTGTTTTGTGAATTTGATGATATTGATGATTTAAATCTCTGACCCGAGCAGTTGCAGACTTTTAAAACTCTGTGGAAACAGGGCAAGCAATAACCGAGTCGTTCTAAATAAGAACAAGATAGAGACATAGACAGTAGAACAAGAACAGGCTGTCCCCAAAAGGGTTCAGTTTGAAATTTACTGATGTTTACCCGGATTGACAAACACCTGAAGAAGGTTGGAGGGCACATCGACTAAAAACCGTGATATCACCACCACAATAATCATAATAACAACAAAGTTCAGAACATTTAGTACGACTGTAAAAGCTCTTGGGAAAATTACTTTCAGCTGAATTTTTACCTGTTTTGTCATTTTTGTAACTTGAAACTATCTAAAAAAAATATATTTTTTGCCTGATATTCACGTTTTAAAGCATATTTCATTAAAATATTATTATAATTTAATTAAATAAAAAAGGGCAAGGCTATTAAAAAATGACGAGATTTAATTTCAAATTTATAGTCGTTTTGCGCAAAAGAATGAAAGTTCAAACAATAATTTTATTTTTACGTGAAAAAAAAAAAAAAAAAAAAAAATGAAAGAAAAAATACAAAAAAAAAGTTTACTTCCGGGGAGACTTAAAAAGATTTTATCAGACTCATCATCTGCAAAGTTAATCAAAACTCAAAAGCGATAGGAAACTCAAATATCAAGTATTGTGGACGCTTTGCTTTTTAAATTAAAATGTTCCCTAAAAACACGTGCCTTTGACAATAATGAAATAATTCAAAAGCAGGTCTTCATTGTATGAGTTATGTACCTTTATAAAGAAAATCCTTTTTATGTTTTACCAACGATTTTCAAATTTAAGTTTAATGACAAAGGTAGCAATGAATCTATTCTAAATACAATAAATCAGGTAACTGTCCCCTGTAAGAAGAACAAACTTTCAACAAAAGCACAAAATGGAAAAAGGACATAAAAATATTTTTTAAACTAACTAAAAGTATTAAATATAATTTAAAGAAAAACAAAAACAAAGCAATTTTGATTTGACTATAATTACAAAACAAAAAGTTCAATTTCATTGAGTACAGTAGGCATACTTATTTTGTGTATTTTATAACGAATTTATTTTTTATCTTACTGCAAATTATTCTTTCTTATCACTTGAGATAAAAAAAAACTGAAAAACAGTCATAATCTCTCTTTCAAATATCCAGCATTCAAAACAATATTTCAGTTCAGTGATTTTTTTATTCGAAATAGTGAATTGTGAATGCAAAAAAAATATAAAAATAAACAATTATAAAGAAAAGTTTCTTGTCAAATAAAAGTAAAAAAACCTATGATTTGAAATACAGTTGCATTTTACACACAAAAAGAGTTACTGAAGTTTTTTCTTAAATTGTGAATATTGTCGCTTAGTCTCTCTTGTCTTATATTTTATTTTTATTGGTTTCATTATAAAACTAAAAAATGATTAAAAAGCTTATGTAGAAACAACATATTTTCAGTTGCTAAAATAAATTTAGACAAAGTTGAAAAAATAACTAACAATACAATGTATTCTTGAAAAGCAAAATAAATAAGTCATCAAGGCGCTAAGTAGTTGTGAATACGCTTTTTAGGTAGGATGAATTAAATTTAAATAACATATCTATATGACAATATCAAAAGTAGCCTCTGGTGAGTGCGCTAGACAGGCAGATGTTATCAAATGTTGTAAAACCTACTTCAGTGCAATTCTCGTAACAATTGTGCAAAAAATCACTAGTATGCCACGGGCTGTTCATAATGAAACCAAGTACAACAGTAACACGTACATGGGATCACCAAGCTTAACAGAGAAACAAAAATGTAATTCAAATTGTAATTTGTCAGTTTTGGGGGGACAAGTAAAATTTCATAAAAATATTCACAATGTAAAAATTTTAAAATATTAAAACTTTTTTTGATAGAGTCTATGAACAGACTGAGATATGAACAGTGAATTTATAAGTTACTTTAAAATTTAAACTAAAAAGTAACTTAATGTTTAAATAAGTATAACTTATTTTTTATGTAATCGAAAATAATAAGCTATTATTGTTAAAAAAAAAACAAAAAAAAAACATCAATTTTATTTTAAGAAAGGTAATGACCTTTTTTTAAAAAATTTTGTCAATATCTTGAACATATTTTTTGTAAAAAGGCTTTTTACAAAAAATATGTTCAAGATATTGACAAAAAAACTTATTTTAGCGCGTCATTTATCAACTTGGGTCTGAATAAGGATTTTTTCATTCTTTTAAAAGTAAAAACCTATTTAGTTTGGGATTTAAATAATGTGTCATACTGTCATTCATACAGGTGTTTTTTTTTTTTTTTTTTACAGAATGATACAGTTTTTCTCGCATGGTTGATTTTCTCAAACATCAATCTCCCAAAATATTAAAATTAATAAAAATG
Organism: Acanthosepion lycidas; assembly: GCA_963932145.1. NCBI lineage: Eukaryota > Metazoa > Mollusca > Cephalopoda > Sepiida > Sepiidae > Acanthosepion > Acanthosepion lycidas. Next base: position 58,298,519 of record OZ010592.1, on the reverse strand, counting down.
AGTTTTTTTTACAAGAACAATTCGAAAAAAAAAAAATCTTTTATTTCCTTTTCTTAGATACATTTGATTTAAAGGCTTTAAATTAAAACAAATAAATAACAATTCTTTGTGTTCGATTCTTGCTCGCTAAGATTGCCCGAGTGTCATTCTATTTTCCTTGTTCGACATTAGTGACACAGAGAGAGAGAAAGAAACCCTTCAAACATGAGATTTTAGAGAGGCAGCTGTTCCAACTTTTCCAACATTTGACCCACTCCACTACCGTCATACACATGAGAGAGCACCGATAGGTGGTATGCAGTCTTTTTTTTAAAAAAATAAAAATCGGAAGAGCTATTTCTTATTTCCTTGTTCACTGACGATAGAGAGTCCATCATCAAGTGGACAAACTGACCATAAAAAGTTCCTGCAGCTACAGATTCATTTCATTTTAGTTTTCTGGACGCACACCTATACAACTATATTGAGGTGAGAGATAAAATAACATTTTTTAACAAAGACAAAAAACAAAGAAGTTAACTATTATTTTATAAGGGCAAAGAAAAATATCAATGTACAGTGTAACACTGTCTACGCAACATTCATTATTATTACATTCTAACAAAATTATGCTAAAAAAAACTCAATAATAATTTTAAAATATAAAAGGCAAGTTAAAAAAAAAAAATAATCATTTTGCAAATTAAATATAAATTTTCTTGCGCATGGACACAGGAGGCACCTTTTCAAAAAAAATTGAGAAAAGTAAAAAAACAATAAATTTTAAACTACAGTAACACCAAGTTTAGCACTAACCACTTATTTAAATTAATTCCGAAAAGAATTTTAAGAGGAAAACATATTCAGAAATCTTTTTTTAAATGTTGATACAGCATAAAATAAAATCATATCAATGATAAAAAAAAGACTAGTTCAAAATCAAATTTAATTTACCTTAAAAATGGTTAAAAATTTCTATAAAAATTGTTTAATTCCTGATACAAAAAAAAAAAGTGATGGGCTTTCCTATTTTTATGTATTTATTTTAATACATAAAAATAGGAAAGCCCATCACTTTTTTTTTCCAGTATTTCTATAATAATTATAGAAATACTGGAGAGTCTCCTAAACAACTAAAAAATAGTTATCTCGAAGTCTAAAGTATATTTTTGTTTTATCAATAAAAAAAAGTTTAAACGTGAGACGGCATATTAAAGATTTTCCTAATAATCGCTATTTTTTAAAAATTTAACTAATTTTAAAATTGGCTTATACTTTAAAAACAAATGTCAGAAGCTGTCACATTTTAATATAAATAACAAGCTTTCGATTTATTCCCCATAAGTAAAATTAAGTGTAAAAAAAAAAAAAAAACGGTAAAAATAAATAAAAGGTTATAATATTTACTCTTTTTTTTACTTTACCAGAACAAATAAAAAATGTTCAATTTGTGAGGATATCGCACGTGCGTATGTGCATACCTGACTGATGCAATTGATTTTAATTAATTTTAAAACTATCATCATCATCATCATATAATGATGCAAGCTACAAAAAGTTACATTCGGCTCTTTCTGTTTATTTTTTATTTGCTTCATGCCAAATGATTGAAATAAAAAATATTGAATAACATTAGAAATTGATTACCTCCCTTGGTCTATGTTTTTTGCCTCTAACGAAGCCACAAGGAAAGTAGGAACAACTGCACGCGCTAAGAGGAGGTAAGTTAAATTCATTTAATGACCAAGATAATCTATCTTTAATTGAAATATTTTATAAAAGAAACGCAAACTCTACAAACTTACTCTTATACATTTTTATATAGAGGCAAATTAAATTATATTCACCGACTTTAAAACGTCATTTAAAAATGTCACTTAAAAAGCCGGATGAGTAAAATAAAAAATGAATGAAAGCAAACGAAAAGTTTTCTGAAAAATATAAGTTATTTGAAAGAATATTAAATTGCCTAATTTAAATGCAGTTCATCTGATTTTTTTTTTCAAAAATGCATATATAAAAATATTTTCAATTATTCAACATAAACTAAAGTAATTACTTTGATCAATTGGCATTTTATTTTTCATTTGTTAATAAAAGGAAAATTGGAAAACCTAAAAATAAAAAAAAACAGGAAATGACGAATGGAAAACAGCACAAATATTTATCTTAAAAAAGATTCAGTTCTTCTACCGTGATAAAGTCAAAATGAACACATTGACTACCTTTTTATTCATGTTTGGGATCGAGAAGCAAAAAACATCCAGGTTTTTTTAACTGAACACTTTTCATAAAAATGTTTCCGGGATATCTTCTTAATTTTTAAGAAAACTTTACGGAAATATTTTTATTAATTATCAACTTACTACTTTTCAATGTGATCTTAACAAAAATATCTTTATTTTAACATATCCACCAGGTTCTCTCACTTATTATTACGATAGAAAAAGTTTTCGTATCGTTTTAAGTCAAGTGGAACAATAACTTGAACTCTTAGTAAGCGTTTTTTGGTGGAGATAAAAAGTGATGCAAAAAAAAAAAAAAAAATCAAGAAAGTTCTTGTAAAAAAACTGAATAAATAAAAAATAAATGAAAAATGCTACTATTTATTGTGCTGGACAGGCGGAAGCTTGTTTATTTCCAGATATATATCATCAGAAACTTGTCAGATACTTTTTTTTTTTTTACGTTATACCTCCCCTCCTACAAGAAATAAGGACAGCTCAGTTACATGGGATATCTGCCTTGAAGTCTGTAGTTATTACACTAGGAAGAATTTTTAAATAGGTTTAAGTGTGTTAGTCCCTTCTTCTCTAAACTGAAAATTAACTTATCAAGTATTTTCAAAGAAACAAATAGATAAACAGGTGCAAATAATTAAAACAAAATTAATTTAACTGGAAAGAATAGTTTGGATTTCAGCTGCTGTCATTGTTTGTGTTTAAAAAAAAATTAAAGTTAAAAATTGAAGCTTGTGTTTGATATTTACTATTACTTTCACGTGTTTATATAGGCAATCCTTTTTTTAATTTTATCTTGTGTGATTTTTTTTTTTTTTTAACCTAATCTAGGTTTTAATTTTTAAGATAAATATAGCAACAGTATTTGACATTTAAAGATACATACTCACACAACAATTGTCTACTAATTTTCACGAAAAAAAAAAAAAAAAAAAACAAGCAAACAAACAAAAAGCGTTTAAATTTAAATGATCCAATCAATTAAACAATAACTTAATCATTTAAAATTTATCTTATGTAATTTTGACCTTTTTCATTTCTCGAAAGGCCAGGGGCGATCTGACGAAAATGCGCTCAAACATCCAGCAACCATTCATTTTTTTAAAAAAAAGCAGACAATTATCAAAAATTCAAAATAAAGTAAAAATACCATAAGTTTTTATGAATAAATGTATTTTCAACTAAATCCCTATTGTTAAAGTAGTATAAATATTTCTATAGATATTTCAGAATGACTAGAGATAAACAAATAAAAATAGTAAAAAGTTTTTACTATTTTTACTAAAAACAGATGTGAAAGATAAATAGCATATTTTCACGTTTTTTTTAAATGCTAAACTCGAAACCGAAACAATCTGAAGTAAAAACAAAAAAAACCCCATCGTGCAGCAATTTTCAAAAATTGTAGAATTCACGAGAACTTAAATAGCTTATAAAAGAAATACCACAAAAAAATACACTGAAAAAATGATAATGTTGATAGGTTTTACTTTTATTCAGGCAACTAACTCCCTCTTTTCTGAGAACTAATCTTTAATACTTTAAAATAAACTGAAAGTGAAGGCTGCTAAAGAAAACAATGAGTTTTTGCAACGATTTTCTTTATTTCATGTTAAACAGGGATTAATCCGGTTGTACAATACAGAATTTGCCTCGTGATTTCTATGATCACGAAGTAAATAAATATTGTTCACCACTAACAGTTAAACACTCTTCACAAAAAAAAAGTAACACTTTTCTTCTTATGTTTCTATCCTCGAGACAAGGAACTAATAAATAAATGTTCATATTCAATATTCAAATTAAAAATATAAAATTAATTGTTTTAAAAAGTTAAGATGTAAAAAGAAAAGAAAGAACCTATCCACGTCTTTTTTTTTTATTTAAAAACTGAAGAAGCGACACAGACACACACACACACACATATCTACAAAAAAAAAAATCTTTTCTTGGGGTGAGGGTATCGATAAACTGGAGACCAAAATTTAATCATACTCAATCTCAACCAAAATGCAGAAAAAGAATATTGATTATTATTGACTTATGGCCAAAGAATAAAGATCATAATTTATTCAACTACATACAACTTAGACTTTAGCGTAAATTAAGAATACAGAGATCTACCAATTAATTAGCAATAGTTCTTTATCTAAAATAACAATGTTATTTAATTACTACATGTCTATTAGTTTCCATATTTTTCTCTTAGTTAACAATGAAAAAAAATTAACCAAGCAATATAGAATCTAAGAATATAGAATAATGTATTTCTGTGTGCACACAAAATTGAATACATTTTTGTGTACACACAGTAATTATGAAATAAAGAAATCGAATATAGACCAAAATTATAATACGTAAAATAAATTAAGAAAAAGGAAAATTTACTTCCATAAATAAAAAATAAAAAATTCTGTTCCTCATTTTAAACTCCAACCTCCAAGGAAATGAATGGTTATTAATACAGAATGATGGGACATGTTCTGGAGAAACTTGGAAAAGATTTTAGTTTTTGATTAAAAAGAAAGAAATCCAAAACATCACAAAAAAATAGTGTAAAAGCCTAACGAAACTGAAAAAAAAATATCGAATTTTCTTTTAAATAAAATATTTCTATGACAAGAATGTCATGGCCATAAAAAAATAGTTATATCGACATTAAAGGTTACATCACAAACACGAATATTAAAAAGACCACAGAAAAAAAAGAAAGAATTTTAAAGGTCATTATTAACGAATAGTACACTAGAGCTAAACGTCGGCAACTATTATTAAGGAAGTAATCGTAAAAAATAAAAATAAAAAAGTAAAGAAAACGACCAAAGATTTGTAGCAAATGTGTTAACCTAAAAACTAAAAAGTATTATAATTATTATTATTTGTTGTAAAGAAAGATTGTCAATAATCGTCCAATGATCCACAGCTGTTGCATGAGCGGAGATAAAAATGTTACACCTCATCAAATATTTTATTTCGGCTAGTCTAGTTTTAAACAAATTGCTTTAAAAATTATTTAAAAAAAAAAAACAAACATTTTTAAATTATTTAATTTAAAAAAAAAATTATTATTTATTGAAGAAAATTAAAAAAATATATATCTTCATTTAAGTCCAGTTAAGAGTTGTCCGGGTAAGACTCTCTTTGATTTGATATACAGAAGAGAAAATATTGGGAACCGAATAACTGACAATAATGTTCTCGTTAATTCAAAAATAATTTCCGAAATGTCATTACAAGTGAGAGGTAATCTCGGGGTGGGGTCGACAGAAACAAGTGATCCATCCGAAGTGAGGAATGTTTCTTCGTGAAGTTTAAAAAGCTGTGAAACTGAACACAGTTTTACTTTTGTTTTGTTTGAATGAAGTTGCCACTGTTTCATCAGCAAATCTCCGATAGAACTACTGAGTAGAGTGCGCGAGTGTTAAATGCACTTTGTTAATCATAAATAAACCAGCAATGATAATTTGTTTTATTTAGCCACAGTACGGAGCTTCAGCAAATTGTCAACAACGGAAAAAAATTAAAATAAATACGAGATTGAGAGATAGCTAACTGTTCAAATTTAGGGAGCTTTTTGGTCTTGAAAATGAGTGGAGATAACCCTGGGATCGGAGCTACCATAACAAAAAAAAAAAAAAAATACACTCTCTTGACACAGGAATTATTACACAGGCTAATATCGCCAATTTCCTCTCAGTAGTGAGAAACCTTTAAGTCGGTTGCAAAGAGACCAATTCAAATGAAATAAAGAAAAATGAGTCTGATGACAAACCAAGTTTCGTCGGCAAAAAAAAGATATAATTAATAATATTAAAAAATCAAGAAAAATAAAAACTTTGATTTTAAAAAAAAAAAAAAAAAAAAAAAAAAAAAAAAAAATAATAATAATTAAATAAAAGCTGATCATTTATCCGTTAGCTAATGCGCAAGATTTGAAAAAAAGATTGTATTTAAAACAAAAGAAAAGAAAAAAAGAACTTTCAGTTAATTCTCGTTTCGAATCAGGAGGCTAGTGAATGGAAACGAATTTCCGAAAAGCAAGAAACCTAGCACAGCACGTTTCCATATCGTCTTTAATGCTTGCTATTTTCAACGCCAGTGACAAAAATCAGAATCTGAATTAGTGAATCCTCAACCATGGGTTATCTTAAAAAATAAAGAAGAGATTCCCGTTCTTATTCCTATCAAGTAAAAGACAGCAACCAACGTTCATAATTCACTATAGTATTGACCTCTTCCTTTCTCTTGGGTGAAGTTTAACCCCCCCCCCCCAAAAAAAAAAACCCGCATCCGCAGCAAAACTAAACATTAGCGATAAAAAGGCGCTAATGAAAAAAAAAAAAGAAACTGGTTAAAAAACAAAACAAAATAAATACAAAACACTGAAAACAGTATTATAAAAACGAAACCGTCCACTGATCAGTAAATTAAAATTTGACCGATAAAACGATTTTTTCCAAATAAATGCCTTCAGTACAAATAAAAGTTGAAGTTAAAAAAAAATATGCTAATGAATGGAATGAGTTGAGTGCACCGAAAAATTACTTTTTTACCAATATAAAGGCCTCACTTCATTATTTAAAAACATACGCCCACCTTTTCATGTTCAATTTACAAAAAAATTGCAAGGAAATCAGTTATATTGCTCAAGTGACAATAAAACAAAATAACTCCAACAACTTTTAAAACATATCTTCATTATGTTTAGCAAAATGGAGGCTAAAAAATCGGGATAAACTTTTAAAAAACTGCCTAAACATTCTCACAATTTTTATTACTGTGAAAGAAAATTGCGGACAAATTGTGAAACGTAGGAAAAATTGTCAACATAGAAAATGACATCCATCTGACATATCTGAACGATGAATTCTTAAAAAAAAATAGTCACAAGAAGATCAAAGATAATGAAAACAAAAAAGTAATCAGTAAAATCCAGTTTTAACATTTAAATTTTAAACTAAAGTAAAAAAAAAAAAAAAAAAAAAACTATTCTCGAAAAACAAACCAGAAAACTTCTGAGTGACTAATACCGATATAAATACTTGTTTAAATGCGGAAAATAAATCTGGCAGATATTTTTTGTTTCTTTTTACGTAAGCACATTTTAATTTACAAGGAAAATAAGGTAAACAAATATAGACAACTATCAAAGTATTTTTGCAACAATAATAATAATAAAGCAATATACATTAAGTGTTTTTTGGTTGTTTTAAGAAAATCTTTTGAGGAGGCAGAAAATTTAGCTCCGTGGGTAGCAGAAGAAATGGAAAACGAAGACAGACAAGAAAAAATGAAATAAATGCTCGCCAACTCAACTCATTAATAAAGCATCAAAGTAAAATCTTAAAGTGACTTAACTTTAACAAGAGCATTGTTGAGGGAAGGCGTCCGATCGCAGCGGCTTCAAGGGTTGTGATTAATTGCCTTCGACTAGACGACCAAGGGCCGTGCCCCCAACACTGTGTGTGCGGGAGAGAGAGGGAGGCGGGCCTAAGAGAGAGAGAGAAGGAAGAAGAGACGCAGAGGGAGGGGCGGGCGGGTCGACATGCATGTGCAATAGTGAAAGAATGAACATATCGTTGGGGTGATGATGATGATATCTACATATTCATACACGCACCGACCCGACATGACCATGCGCGCACACATCTGCATACATGCATAATGTCTTATTCGCACTTAAGGGTTTGCTTTATGACAAGGCTTTGCACTCGCGACACTATAATGATCATATGATGCAATGAAGAATTTAGGCAAAATCATTTTTTCAAATGTGGTCTAAGGAATTTCTAAACCTTGAATCGAATTCAGTTTGTTAATCTAAACTTGAAAGTTTTGATATCCGATAAAAATAAATCTTAGTTTCTCCTAAAACTGTACTAAAAATAATAAATAAAAACTTAAAAAGTTATTTTAAGAAAATTAAACAATAATTACAAAATCATTGTACAAAAGAAAGGGAGGAATTTTAAAATCTACGCTCCCTTGAGTGTTTTACAATTTTTGTAATTAATAATAACAAGCCAAGTCTTTTGGTGTTTTGATAGCGGAGCTGAAGCTTTTAAAATGGTTCTGTAGTTAAGTGTAACGATTTCAACTTGAACAGAGATAAACATTTCAGTACGGTTAAATAAAAACTTGAAAAGTAGAGAAAAAGGACACACGGCTTATTACTCAAGCAAGACTAAGAGTCAACGATAAGAAGACTAATTTCGGCGCAATCTGAAATTGAGATGAGTCACTGACTATTACGATTATTATTCCACTGACAAGTATCATTATCTTTGGGGGTTTTTTCATATGTACCTGAAGAAGGCTGGAGAATATATCAACCGATCTGTCGTTTAAAGGACGGAAAATCTGAAGTTCGAACAATATTGGCTGGTAAAGATTTTAAAATGTATGAAGGCATGTAGAATGAAGAAATACCAACCTAAATGGAAAACTCTAACTCATCGTCGTTAAACTAATTCAGTGCGTGTGTGAATGCAAAAAATAATCGCCAGTCATTCAAAAGAGACCAAGTTTATTTATTTATTTATTTATTTTTTTTTTTTTAAAAAAAAAAAAAAAAAAGAGAGGTGAAAATATTTTAATATTTGCACACATTGAATTAACTTTTAGTTTTTAATTACTTTACTTTTTAATGCTGAAATCTTTAGAGAACCAACAAACTGAGAGAACATTTGAAACTGGCGATGAAACAATGTTACAATTCTGTTTTCTGTAGTTTTAAATTTAATTGAAATTAAATTTGAAGATCTTCGTAGAAAAAAAGTAAATAAATTCATCCTCTACGCATCACAATATTGTCTATAAGTAAACTAAAAGCTTTTTTTTTTCTTTTTTTTATATTTAATTTAGGTAATATGTTTTGTACTAGATCATTTGCTTCAATTTCTATGCTTTGTTTACTTAAGGAATGTAACATTCTGCTTACATTTTCTTCCTAAATACAACAGACGGAAACATTTTCTCGGCAAGTAAATAGATACTATCTAAAAAATGGAACCTTTAGCAAAAAAAAGTCTGTTTTAAAAATATCTCCTTCCTTTGTAGATCTTATTTTTATACTTTATTTATTTATTTATTTGATTTATCTTTGAGTAAAAAAATATTTTGGACGAAAAGATTTCCACAATCATCGGCAAAGGTTGTTCAGTGGGTCACTCACTGTCCCGCATTTGTCTCTTAAACTTGTATCGAACACTACTGTTTTGATTTGTTTTATGATGGAAGAATGTTTTTTGGTTTGGATATGAGTAAGTAAAAAAAAAAAGTCCTTGTTAAATGTTGTGTTAAGGGACAGAAGAAAAGCAGGCGCCGCAGTAGCAGCAACCATGGTAACATCGTCATCCTTGTCGTAGCTGTAAGTGGCGAGTGGGAGATGTTGCAGAAGGATTGGCCGGACATGCCAACAAAAAACAGTAAAAAATAACAAAACGAAAAAGAAGGCAGAAGACGATCAATGGAAATTCTGGAATTCGGCATAACACTATTATATAGCCAATGCCAGAAAGATATTTTCTATTGAAGCCATGGGCGAAGAAGCGTAAATGCGATTTTTGAAAAAAAATCTAAAAATCAGGGAGAGGTTTCTGTGTTTGTTTTTTTTTTTTTTTTTGTTTTTTTTAATTTATTTGCTGAGTGAAGCAAGTAAAAGAATAAAATAAAAAATAACAATCCAGTCAAGAAAGAGAGACAAGCGTAAAAAAGTCAATGTTTAAGAAAAAAAGCGGAAAAGTGGAAACCACAGTAAATCTAAGATTGGAATACAAATCATACTGTTGTAAAGTTTTTTCTTTTCTTTTTTATTAACTAAATTTTTACGGAAAAAACATTAGCATTTATTTACTTATTACAATGTATTGAATTGTCAATAAAATGAAAGTAGACAGCTTAAAAGTCATAAACTGTCATATTTTCCGAAATCGGCGACTTCAAAGCAAGCAGATTTTTAACCAACCAAATTTAAAATAGCCGAAAAGAAAAATTTGACCAACTGTTTTTTTTTTTTTGTTTTTTTTTAGGTTTTGGTCTTTTTAAGTGACGACGAAGAAAATATTGCTGTGAAAAGCTAATAATAAAATGGTTTTGAACAATGTTTTGTTTGATTATTTAAATTAAGTGACAGCGATTTTTAAATACTTCAAGACAGCTTTTAAAAAAATAATTTAGGAATTGTCACCAAATATTTCAAGTGTTTGGAAGGCGAGTGAATCAACAAAAATAATTCGGTTTTGTTTTGATCAATTTTTACTATTAACAAAACAGTCTCTATTCAGATGATAATGTTATGAAATACACAGTAACGGGATCAAGTCATAAAAAAGGCAAGCTGAAGAAAACTGAGCTGTCCAACAACTGAATTGTCAAATAATGGTCATTCATTGGTCAAGAGACTAGTGAAAATTAACAAACAAAACAACTGACGTCCATTTAATGTTGAAGGAAGTAAACTTCTAATTAGAGAGAAATGTTAAAAGCGTGCGAACCAACAAGAAATCGTATCGATCAACCAAGTAAATGTTTGTAAATTGAATCGAAATCAAAATGCCACGCGACTTCCAGTTTGGCACGTGTCTTGTTGGCGGTAGAAACAAATAGATGAGCACAGTGAAATTATAGGGAAAAAAAAAGTCAGTTGAGAATGATTTATGAAATTACAAATATAGGCAAGGGAGGCTGAAGCTATGTTTCTTTATCATATCTTTTTTTACGATCTTTTTTTTTTTTTTTTTTTTTTTTTTTAATATTTTTTATGTGACCGACAAATAAAGTTTGTAATTCGCAGTTTAATTTCCGAGTAAAGAGGAATTAATATTTCCTTCGACAATCATTTTCATTTTCAATATTTCAATTTTAGGGGCCTAAATATCGAAAAATGATTGGGAATCACTAAAAACTAGAAAGAAAGGGCTAACAAACATAGTAATTATTTGATCATATTGGATAAATGAGCGTGTTGCTAGTTTGCCTTAAACACATGCTTTTAGTTTTATGACAAGATCTGTGAAGAAATTATTTTAGAAACCCAAACGCCATCGGTACTTGCATTAAGGCGATTATTACATGATGATGATGATATGATGATATGATGACGATGACGACGACAATTATAATAAGCATCACTAACTCTCGACGACTCAACAATGTTAAGAAACGTTTAAAAAATAAGAAGAGGATCATTTGATGAATAAAGATCAAATAATTTAAAATAAATGTATTAGAGAGGACATAAGAATAAGATGCATGGTAAAGTCTTCTAGAGAGTAGTTATGGACAAGAAGTGTCTACCTTGACGAAGACGAATAAGAGGAAATAAATGTGACTTTGAAAAGATGACTACCAAGTAACATTAATGATAAAAAAATAATTAAAAAACAAAACGCATCTCTCAAAACAAACAAAACAATGAGAAAATGCAGCCAAGGACGAAGGAAAAGAAAGCATTGGCATCGGCTGGGTGGCGAGCCAGGCATGTGTTGTTGTTATTCAACTACAAGGATTCATCATTCCAATGCACCATTTCAGTCTAAATGCAAAACCGGTAGGATCACTGGTCGGACGGATACAGGAAATAGTTTATCAATTAATAAAAGCTCTTAACTAGACAGTAAAATAGCTAAGTGCTAACCACGGTTGATTTGTGATGGTTTAAAGAAACAGCAAAAAACAAAAAATACACTAGGGGGTCAGCAACAAAGGTAATTCTTTCTTCACAATTTTTTACAAGTAGACAAAAACGAATGTGTGTGTACACTACAGTGTACTGTATATGTGTGTCTCGAGAAGCAATAAAGAGTGTGTATGTTGAAGCGATGAAGATGGCTAGGGTGCCATGCTGCAACCTGTCTGCTGCCACCAACAACTTGGACATTTTTTTGACCAACAGCAGCTGGTCTGCAACGAGTAGGGCCGATCAGTGATCTTAGACAATCTATGATCCACAAGCAAAGAAAAAGAATTAGAAAGAAAAGCACGCGAAAAAGAATTATTAGAAGAGAGTGCAAGCTTACCCCATGTATAATCCATTCATCGTGGTAGTAGTAGTAGTGGTGGTAATATTATTAATAATAATCTTGGTGTGGGTAAAAGTAGTAGTAGTAGTAGTAAAATGGTGGTATTATGGTTGAAGTGTCAGTGCTGAGAGATCAGCACGCGCTGTCCATTGTATGTGCCTTCTTGTATAAAACTTAGTAGTTTCTTATCCCCGATTCTCTTCCACTTCTTTACTCGACGACACACACCCGCGCGCACTCGCACGTACACATAATAATAGTAATAACAGTGATGATGATAATCAAAATGCAGTTAACAACAACTAGCAGGACCCTACTAGTCGCTGTCGTCGGAGATGGTTATCTTGGGCAGCAGAAGAAATTAGAGGAGGGCTGAGTTATGCCAGTCCATTTTGACTGTTGTGTTGCCAGCAGTAGTTGTTTGACGATGACGACGACGATGATGATTGCTACCTAAGCTTGACGGCGTCGTCAGTGTATTTTGCATCCTCTCTTCACCATTCCCCGGGGCCAACTTGCTGCCTCCGCCGTCGCCTCCTCCTCCACCACTACGCCGTCTCCCCTGCCGCCAACCCGACACCCCTCCACTGACTATGCACTCTTCCGAAATCCAAGCCACATTTTCGAGCTGAGCCAAAAAGAATTATTATCCACATGAAGCCATCAAAAAGGGCAAGTCTATAGGCTGAGGCCTGCAAGACAAAGGAGCAGCCTGCTGCTGCTACAAGACCAGCCCACCATACAACAACAACAGACCAGGGGCCTGACGACCTTAGCAGGACACCCCGGACCCACAGCCACTCAGTAGCCAGCTTCTCCAGGTTGCCAGCACGAGTTAGTGTTGTCTTGAGTTGGACCAACTGAAAACTGCTGCTGCTCTTCTTCCTTCTCTAGTGTAAAGCGCGCGCACATACTCTCTCTCTCCTCAACAGAGTGGAGGAACCTGAGCAGAGTGGACCAAGGCCACCCTCATAACCTCAACTATTACCTAGATGTTCTTCTCCAAGCTAGCTTAGCAGAGGGAGAACAATATGACAATGCTGGCTTGTCGTAGTAGCAGCAGCAATAGGCCGAGTGGTAGCAGCAGCACAAGTAGTATTAACAGTAGTAGCAGCAGCAATCCTGGACCAGTGGTATACATCACACACACACACACACACACATACACACTAAAACATATCTTGTAAACTGTGGAACGTTGTTCTCATCATAGACCTACACACTTCAAAACACATGGCTTTTGAAGGCGGGCAAAGGAGCAGTGGTGATGGCGGTGGACAGGCTGGCAAGAAGGAAGTCAGGGTGTAGTAGAGACTGCTGTCATTAAATTATTGTCTACTCATGTATTGTACGCACACACACATACACACACACACACTACCTATACGCATAAAGGTTCAGATGCGAAGGTGTCGTCAATTCTGAAGGTGGAATATACACACACGCACATAACAGAACGATGAAAAACTTGAGAATCAAGCTACGTAACATTTATCGAATCTATCCACCACGTCAACTTTCTCACAATATTAGTAATCAGTAGTATCATTAGAGACTTTTATGAATAAAACAAAACCATCAATGGAATACGATGACTAGGGGTCTGACTGACTACTACTGGCAGATCCAACAGCCGTAACCACTGACGACTAATCGTGTCTCTTCTGTATTGAAAAGAAATTTTAAAAAAAAATGTCCACCGAAAAAAAAAAAGGAAAAAAAAACTAAAAAACACAACAGACCATAAACTTGACAATTAGAGAATCCAAAATACTGTTGTGTAACTAACATCAACGAATTTGATTTCAACAAATTACTAAAAAAACTGTTTTCACGGTAAACTCAACAACTTTTTTTTATTTTGAATTACTTAGACAAGTCAGGGGTGTTTTTTGAACCATAGGTGTTCGTTACTGTTTTGCTTTTTGTTTTTAATCCCTGTTTTTTGTCTCTTATACGAGTCGCGAAGTCCCATTCATTAGTTATTAAAATTAAAGAATAAAGGAAGAAAAAAAACAAAAAAACAACAAAAGCTCTAAAAATTAAAATTCAACCACGTACACGTCATTAAAAAAAAGCTAAAAAATAAAACTAAAAAAAAACTAAAAGTAAACATTTTACCACAAACAAACGGAACGAGTAAGTAAATCTTTGTCATTTATGCACATTTTTTGTCATATAAAGTTGCATTTCCACAATGTTTAGCTTTATTTATGATTTGACACGGTTTTAAAAGGAAACTTTTTTAATGAAGCGAAACTTCTTCAGGAATGATGTAGCTTACAATCCGTTTACTTGTGCAGTAAGATGAAAATATAAATAAAACATGGGTGAATAAATGTTGAAAAACATCTATGAGAGAACTCTTAAGGAAAGTTGATAATTTAAGACAGAAGAACATAAAAACAAATACGAAATTGTTGCAAATCGACCAATTACTGAAACAACGTCACGATTTTTTTCATCCCTACACAACAGAAACTTTGCGGAACTGCTTTGTTCCTTTTTTTTTTTTTTTTTTGATTAGTTTTAACATTATAAAATCTGACAAGTCAAAGTGTAACCAGCACTAAAACTTTACATTTACGTACTATCACTACACTTTTAAAACAACTACGTTTCTAACAATGTTGACAAAAGAAAAATATCTCGTCAACCAGGTACATAATAAAAAAACAATCACGAAAGTTGAGAGCTTAAAAGCTTTAAACTTAATTTCGTTTCTTTGAATGATTTTCGAGTTAAGTATTATCGGTTGGTTGGTTTCAAAGTTGAACATAAAACTTGAAGGTTCTGTAATCAATTTGGAAATAAATGTAAAAAAAAAGCATTCACCAGTTACCAAAATCTCGTTGGTGTTATATTGGTCCAAATTACAGCTTTTATATTCAGATTCTGAGGATGAAATAACATAAACGACTAGAAAATTTAAATGACACGAAGAATGAATAACTGACTTTTTTTCAACTTAACACTTTTTTAAAGGAACGATGAATAATACACTTTTCACTACTAGAATCTTCGTTTTATGACTTGATAAAATTATGAAGTGCAAAGATAAGACAGCATCGAAACAAAACCTCACATATTTTCACTTAATTTTATTGTATTTATTTTAATTCCATTTTATTTAAAGTTAAAGAACAGTATTTGTTGATTTTATGAAGGATTAAAGCCTTTATCCTTAATTCCTTATCCGATAAAAAAAATTTTACGCAAAAAACAAAACATTTCTATTAGAAAAAAAAAAGGCTGTTTTTATTGTTAATCAATCTGGAAAAGGCAAGCTGTGTAAAAGTGAAGTATGGCTATTAACAACACCTTGGCAGACTTTTCAACTGGTGTTCTTTGGTCAGTCGGTCATTTACGGTCAGCAGGTGCGAACAATTCTTCTGACGATCTCTTCGACACCAATTTATTATTCATTTTACGTTCTGACTGTTTTAGGCGAAAAATATTATTATATAATCCTTTGAAATGCGTATGGCCAGTTTTTGTAAAATAATTATTCTTTCAAAATAGAGCTGTGGGACAAAGTTTTATGATCGCTTGAGATCATGACGAAGTACATGACTTCACTACTAATAAGACATTTTATAAGTCTTAAGGAGCCTGACCAGAACGAAAATAAAGCTATTCTACACATACCCGCTTTACAACTTAAGTGATTTTAAAATCTTTTAATTTGAACTTAAAGAGAGAGCGGCATTATAAAATAAACAATATTACAATTTATTTATTGCTAACTAAAAAAAAAATGGTTGCTTTTTTTGTAGCTAGAGGAAGATGGATAACTGAATCGTAAACACAAAACTTGAAAGAAATGGCAGAAATTTGGGATCTACTGAAACGGGTCCTGAAAAAACAGAAGCCCTAAAAAAAGTTTGCTTAGTGGGATCAATTCTAAATAAATGATGCTGATGCATCATCACTATCTAAAAAAGATCGGAATGAAACCAAGAAATTAAAATACTTGCCATTATGTTTTTTTTTTAAATCGATATATACAGTGCACCATGATAAACTAAAAAAACAATAACACATTCTCTAAACATCGGTAAACTGGACAGAAAGCACTATAAATTTTTAGTTTTTTTTAATTAAAAATAATCGATTTATGTTCATGATTGAATTTTCTATTCTTCTATGTGCAGTTTCTCTTTAGGACTTTGACGATCACGGACTTCCACAATTTCCTGTCATTTGTTGTAGCTCTTAAAATTTATTTAAAAAGTTACCCGTGATACTAAACTAGCTCTTTAAAAATTAACCTTATCCCGTCAACCAATTTTGGGAGAAGATACTTGAAATTCTACCAACAAGGTAGACGGTTTCTGGCCAAACCAAAAAAAAAAAAAGTGATATGTTTGTTTCTTGCTAATAAGCCACTTTGAATGGTGAAAAAATTCCATTGAGTAAATAAAGAACATCTATTTTAAAATAAATTCACGATGACTAAACTACATCATTCGTTGAGAAAACTGATGAATTTAGAGAAAACAATGACCAAAGATTACTATGATGGACAAATTAAAAAAAATAAAAAAAAAATAAAAAAACACTAATTTCTTTCGTCAATTTTCCGAAAATAAGTTGCTTCGGGTGGTGGAGTAAGTTGTCAAGATCTCGTTCTCAGGCTTGAAACGAAAATAAGTCATCAGTTTTAAACAGCCAAAACTGGAGGCATTTGGAGTGTAAAATAATTGATATTAAATTTTAGCCCCCAACTTTTTGATAAGAATATAAATTATTTGCATGGAAAGGGATACTGCATGTGGAATTATTAAGAGTTATTCTCTTCAAGATCGGTTTAAGTGCGATGGCTTTGGTGTTAGGGTTATATTGTGATAGAAATTATCTCCCTTAAATTTGTCGTGTCTGCCACTGGCCACATGCAAGCCCCCCCCCCCACAACACCTAACACCCCCACCTCCACCGGCGCAATCGGACAACAGCGAGGAGACCCAGAACTTCAACCGGTTCCTACAACTTACTAATTTCTCAAATTAGACATTTAACTCTTGGTTTAATTAATACGATTCTCAAAGAAACCTGGAAAAATACCAAACTAAATTTCGATTAATTTAAAAGTTTAAAAATGTAGGGATTATTATTGTTGGAATAGGTGTTGTTTTTTACTTGAATTTTCGAAAGTGTTATTCTTCCTTTTTTTACCCATTTTTATGATATTATTTTTTTAGTCTACTGAAATCTGTTACAGTAATAAAACTGAATATTGCTTTAAAGAATATTTCATCATTAAACCAAGAAAAAACGACAGGAAGATTCCTTGAAATAAATTAGAAATAAGAAAATTTGTTTCGAATAATACCAAATTGCACAAAAAATCAAAACAAGTGATGCAGTTGTTTACATAGTTGTGTCTAAAAATGCAAAGTAAAAAGGACAACAACGTGTGTGACCTTTAACTATCTGTGTTATAAATCCCGTTTTTAAGTGGTTACAAATGTTGTGAAAAGAAAAACTGAATTAAATGAAAATTCTCACAATAAAGAATAGAAAAACATATATTTTCATTAAATGTAATGAAACACCCGTACATTTCTTGAGATTTTTAAAAATGGATGGGATCCGAAAAGCAGTTATGGAAAACCGTGATCTTTGGCTAGATTTTCTAACAAATTAAAAAGATACATTTTTGTTGTACGTCAAAATAATGCCACCACTTACAAACATTTGTATTTTTCCACTAAGCTTGTGAGATTTTAAAACTGAGTAAAAAAAAAAAAGCAGGTTCTTTTGACGAAGATTGTCCAAACAAGTCGCTATGACAAGAAAGGTAACTTTTAAATAAATTCAGGAATTTATCTTTATCTGAACTAAAAATGTAAAATATCAGTAAATTTAAAAATAACTTAGTAGTAGAGAAAAAAGGGAATGACACTTAGTTTTAAATGAAATAACAATGAGCGTGCATGTGGGCTGTGAATGAGAGACGTCTTCACTTTTCTGAGTAAGGCTTCTCTTTTTTTTTCTTTTTACAACTTTCACAGCACAAAATAGAGAAAAAGAAAAGATACCCTCTTCTGCAGCTACAAGAAATTTATTATTATTCGTTTATTAGTATTATTTTCAAAAAAATGTGATTAAAAGTAACTGAGAAAGGTTTTCTGTTTCAATTATATCATCTTCCCATCATTTTGCCGATATTTTATTCTACTACACTACAGTGTTTGAAAGTTTTCCACGGCATTCATCATCATCATCATCATCATCATCATCGCTGCTGTTGTTGTTAGGTGCTTGTTTGCGGACTGACGGTACAGTGACCATACCGTTCTGTG
The DNA here is from genome assembly GCA_963932145.1 of Acanthosepion lycidas. Classification (NCBI taxonomy): domain Eukaryota; kingdom Metazoa; phylum Mollusca; class Cephalopoda; order Sepiida; family Sepiidae; genus Acanthosepion; species Acanthosepion lycidas. Next base: position 58,279,973 of record OZ010592.1, on the reverse strand, counting down.
TATTTAGGGGCAGTGGAGGAATTATGTAAAAAAGAAAAAAAAGTATGGAGTTAAAAAGGAAAGAAATGTCAGAAATGAGCTCCGTGAAATAGATTAAGCTTAAAAATTCTACCACAGCCTGGTCGTTGTGATTCAGATTATGGATAAATAAACTAGGAATTTACGGTTTTATTGACAAACATCAGGGTTTTTTGTTGCTATTGTGTTGTCATTTGGAATTTTAAAAAAGGGCAGGTTAGATAGGCGTCCTTTTGTGTGTGTGTGTGTGTGTGTGGGACTGATTTTTTTCAATCGGCTAAGCCTAAGGTATGTTCCATCAACCCCAACCAGCATCGGTGACTAACAAAAAGACTCGAACCAGCACCAAAAAAGTAGTAAGGTTATATATTTAGCTACGTTGCTTGTGTTACCGCTGCTGCTTTTGTATCTGCACACACGCACCATACAAACAGCAAGAAGAAGAAGAAGCGGTTTTATTGTTGCTTATGAATGGGATGATGCTGAGCTGATATGACCACTGTCATCAAAACAGTTTTCTGATGCAGCCAACTTCATTATTCTCTCAACAAACTTATCTTTTCACTAATGTTTGCTTTCTGAACGTCACGAAATATTTGTAATGTAATTTAAATTAAATAGCACTGACATCTCGTTAAAAATGTTTGCGATATATTTTTTTTGTTTTTCAGTCAGTCAGTCATATTCTGTGAAGAAATTTCTCATCTCCAAATCAAAACTATTTTCTTCATGGTTTTATTATTATTAATAATAATAATATAATTAAATAATAGCTTAATTTTTCATATTTATGGTCTAGATTTGAGTTTTTATTTATTGCTCATGTGGTAGTCCATTAAAAAACAGTGAACAGATGACTTCAAATTTTCAAAAGATTAAAAAAAGTTTTGAGATTTTAGACAACCATTTTCTTTATACCAACCATTCGAAGTAATTTTGTTTTTAGTTCAAACAAGTTTTTTGTTACTGGGATGACAACAAACGAATATTTTAATTAATACTTTGTAAAGATAAATTTCAATGTCCATTTGTTATTGATTGACATTGACATTTAGAAAAAAGTTTGTTCTTTTAATTCTGAAGTTTTAAATAATTGTAAGGTTAAATATTTTACAAAAATGAATTCTAATTTTTTTGTCATAATTCTTCATAATTCAAAGTAGACGAGAAACATAGATCAACCATTATTTACCGAACAGAATTATTTGCTCGAAAATCCGGGACGGTTAGTCGATAAGGAACTGCTACTTGAATCTACTGTGAGTTGAGGAAAAAGCCATTCATCAATTCAGTCGTTGATTCGAATTACACAGACAGCAAGTGATTCTCATTTACACTTTTCACAAGTTGTGACTTTCAATAGAAAGTTAGATCGAATGTAAAAAAAAAAATAATAATACAAAGAAAACATTTTAATTATAGAGTTGTGATTTCCTGCAGATTTTCAGATATATCAGGATGTTACACACGAACACGCGTAAACAAACGAAAAAGAGAAAAGACGAAAGATCATGTACCTGTTTTTTTATGAAAAGGCCTCGAAAGAAAAAGGAATGCTTAATGGAATAATTAATAAATATAATTAATTTTAATTTTATAAAATAATCAATATAAATTAAAAAATAAAATAATTATAAATTTTATAATAAAAGAAATATTTTTTTGACTAGATATAGCTAGGTTTTTAGTACTGTCATTGTCATGTATTATTACAAAAGGAAAATACATTGTTGGGCAAATTCTGTTAAAAAAATAAAAGAAAAAAAAGAAGTACTAAAAAAAAAAAGTATCAGCAAATGATTGTTTAAACTACGGGCTCTTTCTTTTTAGTGTTGTGTTCTGTTTATGTAGGAGATTTAGTGGACCTCAAAGTAGTAAGTAAATTGTTTTTTTTATTCCTCCGACAAAATACCATTCATTCAGTGAGCTAAGGAGGATTATAGAACCCGATTACGGTTACCCCACTTGCTTACTGATTAAAGCTTTCTTTCGGTACCTCAATTTCTCTCAAACCACATCGTAATAAAGTGTGGGTCAAGGGAAAGATGGTAGGTAACGTAACCAAAGTCAATATTGATTATCAATTCAAATGGTCAATTACTATTCCATTAAACTTAATAATTAATTAATTTTCACTGTTATTTGAACATATTTAAAATAGAGATCTAAGAATAAGATTATCAAGCCAGTAAATCATAAATGTAACTTTTTGGTGTTTTTTTTTTCTTGTTGATTTCTGTTTCACTTCTTCAATCATCTAAAACTCGTGCGAAATAATTTGCCAACTTATTTTTTGCTGAACAGTTTATCCACTTTTTTGGACATTGCCTTGAAAATATATCGATAAAATTTTCTAGCTAAGAATTAATGTCCAAAATTGGAATAATGACAACAAAATCAAAACATTTTATAAACATCACAAAATTTTTAGCATTCAATGAGAAAAGCGGTGGCAATTAAAGATTTCTCATTTTTGTTTGACGCTTTCCGTCGACCAAATTATTCATGAGAATGAGTTAAAATACATTCATTTCATATTCAACATTGTTTTTTGTTTGTTTGTTTGTTTTGTTTTTTTATCTTTCGCGATTTATAATTTGTATTCAAATTTTGGAAGAGATTGCCGATCTTTCGGGTTATCTTCAAATCAATGAAGTAGAAAAGTTTTTTTTATTTCCGTACACAGACACACTCCTTTCGGGATACGCAAAAAGAGACAATATCAGCCAAATTTAGCTGGTTTTGTTCACATTCAAGTAGAATCTGAAATTATTATCAGTTATTTCTGGTTACTTCATTTAAAAGAATGTGAATGACCAAAAAAAAAAAAAAAAAAACTCAAGAAAATTGTTATGGAAAAAGAAAAGGGAAATAGAAATATTTATTTGCCTGCCAGGTAACTGTATCTGTTTCATTTTTTCTACCTTTTTACTTGTTGATGTTGTTAACTCCTTGTGACTCAATAATAGTTCAATATTTCAACGTTAATTTCAAGTCAATATAAATATTTCAACAATAAACAACTAACAAATCTATTTTTAAAATAAACCTTAAATAACATATTTTAAAAATAAAACACTCATAAAGAAAACTGTCCATTTTTATTTTCTAAATACAACTTTGAAAATAATTTTATTTTTTAATTTCATTTTGCAATATAAAATAAGTAAAATTCTGGTATAAACCACAAATTTATGCATTAGAAATCGTGAAGTACTTAAATGCCAGGTTTTCAAATCACCGAGAAAATAACAATTAGTCCAGATTGTTTATGTTACAATCTAATTAGCTAAAAAGAAAAGTGGATTTTTGCAGTATATAATCAAACAAAATTCTTTACCAAAATGAAATCTTTAGTTTTCATTCAATAAATTGCTATAAAATATTCTACCGATAAGAAAATAATTTGACTAAAATCTTAAAGTATTTCGAGCACTTAGTTTTTTTGCAAAGAGCACTTAGTTTTTTGTTTGTTTTTGCTATTTTGCATAAAGAATCAACGTGCCATTCATCGTTTTTATAAGCGCTTGGATGATAACAATTGCAGAAATAGTTACTTATGTTAGGTTTGACGAAATAGACCATAGACAGTTTTTCAAATTTTTTCAGTTATTTCAAAAGTTATTTAATTCTGGATAATTTTGCAAAATATGTCAAACGTTCAAAAATAATTTTTAATAATTGATACCACAGCTGAATTTGTGCCACATATTCCGCTGATATTGTGGTAATAAATTGTTTTCATTACTTACCTTAAGATTTTATGGAGATTTTCAATTATGTTCTTTTTTCTAGTCATTTTGTTTTCCAGTGATGCAAACAAGTGTCCGTCTCTTTCGATGTTATCCAAAATTGGTAATTTAATTAAAAATGGAAAATTGTGATTCTTTTAAATAAAATATTCCGATTATTTGACTTTTGAAGGGAAAATTTTGTCAAACTTCAATAATTTTGATATTCCAAACATTTTCTTTTCAGGTTCCTTCGCAGATTTCATGGAAAGACCAGAAACTGATGCAAAACATTTTTTTTTCTGGAGGATAATTCTCAGTGGTCGATACATTTTCGAAGCCGAAAAATAAGAGACAGAGTTTATTTTTAATAAGTTATCGTTAAAATAAAAAGATAAGAATAGACAATTAGTTATTAAATTGTATTAAGTTTATTTTCAAGTAACCAAACCATAAAACTAAAAAAGCTTTTGACAGTACACATTTTTTTATATTTTCAAAAGCAAATTAAATACAATATTTTTTACTTAATTTTTAGAGTTCTTTGTCAACATTTAGACTTGCAGACTTTGTTAAAAAGAAAAAAATCCAGACCAATTAAGAAGACCGAAAAACAAACCTCAAAAAAGCGTGAAAAGCTGAAAACTAAAAGATGTGGTGTCCGACAAAAACCGTTTCTCTACAATACAGAATACAGATGATCACCTGGTCAAAGTCTTGAAGAAATTTCTTCACCATTTTAATAAATATAGTTGGAATTTTCATTTTAAAATATTCCCCGCTCTGTACGTCGTACTGTTTTCATTTGCCAGTGTCTGTTAATAATATATATTTGTAAAAATAAAAAAATAAAATATTGATATATAGGACATCCATTGATTGTAAAAATAAATGATAGATAATTAAATCTAATTTTGCATTCTAAACTTTAATAACTATTTTTAAAATGAGAAAACTAAAGAAGTTCTATTGTAAAGTTGAGTGAGCCAATATTTCAGATTATCGGTAATTTTTTGTACTATTTATTATTATTAATTGTCATCGTTTTTAATTAATTTTTATATGTTAAAAAAGAAAAAGTATGAGCGAAATTATCAGCACTTCTGCCAAGAAAGATATACCGTGTCTAAACCTTAATTGATATGCCAATTTTTGATTTTTTGAGATAAAAGATTGAATGGCAATATAATTTTAACAAATTGACATTGTTGGAAGGAAAGCATAAAGGTTCCAGGGCAAAATATAAAATAAATGAGATTTAAAAAAAGTTATCTTATTAAGTAAAAAAAATGTAATGGACAATTTTGGTTAAGCAAATAAAAGTGATGTAAATGTAAAGCTTATCTTGAGGGACAATTTTCAATGAATTGTCAGCTGTTCATTTTTGTATATGAAAATAATAACTTTTAAACAGTGTTTAAATTTACTTTGAGGTTTTTCTTTGTATTTGAAATTATACAATAATGTCTTCTTCTTCACATAAACCCACGCGTTGCTGCTTGATGACGGAGAATTTGTTGAAAAATTCATTTTCGATCGAAATTTTCTAAAAACTTCTTTTGATTAATTTTCACAGATTTAAAAGATTTTCTTCTTAATTATCTTGCGAATAAAGACTCAAGTTTGTTTCTGTATTTGTATATCACAGATTAAAAAACATTCTCGAAAAAAGTTTCTCTACTTGTCTTTTTTTTAATGTCGGCTCAGCGTCTGTCCCTGATCTCACTCATTTTCTCTCGGCCTCCTCACTTTTTCTTTTTACACTCTCAATATCACTTTTATCCTCTCTTTCTTCTCTCTATCTCTTTTCATTTCTTTACTCACTTTCTTTTCTTCTTTAATGTCTCTTGCCGTAATTTTTACTTTCTCTTTCTAATACTTTTTTAGTTTTTTCACCTTTACTTTTCTTTCGCTGTTTTCTTTCTGTTTACGTTTATTTCTTTTTTTTTTTATCTATTTCCTCTCTATCTGAAAGTTTAATAAATCCTTTTTTTCCTTAACCCTAATTTTTATAGGTCCCGTCTTTGCTTCTCGCTATCTATCATTTTCAGTTTTTATTTTTCTTCTTTCTGTGTTTCTCGTTCGCATTCTTTGCTTACTCTAATTCTCTCTTTTCCATTCACTTTGCTTTTTAGCTTTATTTCCCATTTTCATTCTTCTCGCTCTCTTTTTTATTTTTAATTTTAATTGCTCATTTCTTACCAAAATGCTCCTTTCACTTTTTTTTTGTTTTTGTTAACTCATTCATACATTTCTATTATTTCCAGCATACAAATGGATAAGTGAGCACGCACATACATATATATCTAGTCAATTATCCCACCCAAACGCAATAAAACAATACAGGTGCATACATACACACACACGTGCGCGCGCATATATATATATATATATATATATATATATATATATATATATATCTTTCCGTCACATAAGCGGATATTGATAGATAAAAAGAGACTAAGATCGATCGCAATCATAGAAAACGGCTATTAGCAAACGAGTTACGTTAGAGACTATAGGACTAATGAATCAATAATAGTGAGTTGGATTCGGACCAGGGATCGCTCATATGACCTTGAAGCAGACTAACCTTATTCTAAATACGCACACACCTCATTTATTGTTAAATAAATGTGCTACATATAGAAGGAGAGGAGAGTGCTCAATATCACAGATAGAGCGTTTCTGTATCTGTGATATTGAGCATTATAGACATTTTTGTGGAGACAAGAATCCTGCGGCGTTGATTCCTATGTCTAATCCACACTATCTTCTCTTCTCTTATGTTTTTTTTTAATCATTTCATCCTAAGCAAGGCGATAAAGCCACTGAGACGCATGAGGAGGCGGTGACGGTAACCGTGAAAAAACGTTACTGCGAATCTATCTAATTAATAGCTAGCATAATAAAATAAATTATAATAAATATTTCTAGCTTTTTCGGATTTTTTTCTCATCGGCCTATCTACTGCCTACCCCCTACAGTTATTCACCTTTTTTTTTTCGACTTTTAAAATCATTTGAGCGGAAAAACAGAGCAGTATAAATAATGTTTACTGAACTATTTCCAGTAATGGTCAGCGCTCGAATAAAGCTCGGACTTAGGAATTTCGGTCTATCCATTATTTTTTCAATCGTGTTTTTTTTTTTTTTTTCTTTTTCCTCCTTCTTTTCTCATTTTCTCTTTCGTATGAGTTGACGAATCTTCTATCTCTTTATCTTTTTAATTTTAATTTTATTTTATTCTCTCTCTTGTTTTTCCGAGGGTGCTGAAAAGTTTTCAGCTCGACCCACTTCTCAATATCTGACCAAATGACAAGACATATTTTTGTCGGAAAAGACGTCTATGGTAGAGTTGTGAATTTTTCTGTAACCCTTCACTTTTCTTTACTCGTGTTCTAGTGTCCGTCACTCATTTTTAGTCCTTACCGTTCACTATTTTCTCATTGGACATTGTCATTATTAAATTATTTCTATCCTGGATAATAAAATTGTATGCATATTGCATGCACACACCTTTTTTTACCATCTTTTCCCCTCTTTCGCCCTCCTCTTTCACTCCCTCCCCTCTTTCTATCCCTCCACTTCGTTCCTTTCTCACTTTCTATCTTTCCAGATTTCCGCTCTTGTGTCTTAATCACCTGTTTTCTTTTCTTTCTCTAACCCTTTTTTTCTACCCCGTCTTTCGTAAACAATATTTGATTTCTTCTCCAATCTTGTATGTAAACCTTTTAAAGGAATTCTCGATTACGCTCCTTTTCTTTTTTTTTCTTTTTTTTTTTGCTTCTTTTAAGTTTTTCTCTTTTGTATTTAACTTTTTTGTATTTGTTGTTCTTTCTTCATTCCCGCGCTTTTTCTCTTTTCTTTGCCTTTTCCTTCCCAGTTCATTTCTTTCTTATTTTTTTTTTTTTCCTTCTTCTCTATGCCTGTTTCTCTGTGCAACTTTTTCTTTTATCCGCTTCACTTTCTGGCCTTTTTTCCTTCCTTTTCCCCCTCAATACACGACAGCCCTTTTTCATTCTAAATACTTCTGATTTATGAAAAGAACTATAAAAGTTTCTGATGGCAAGAAAACTTCAATATTAAAAAAATAAAAAAAAATTTGTCGATATGATTTAGAAAAGATCTTTTCAGCTCTAGACCCTTGAATGTCCTCACTAGTTTTTGAAGTAATTATGCATAAGCAACGTCATTTGATCAAATAAAAATTATAAAATATTTTTTGTATGTTTATTATTTTATTTTGCAAAATAAACGATTCTGACAGAATATTTCAATAACTGCTTTTATCTCTGATATAAGACTTAAGAGATATATATGTTTGTATAACTATCGCACATAAGATTATATAATTTTGAAATTGCAAAGAACTATAAGACAAAATTTACCAAGAAATAATTCTGATATATCATAAATTACACAAATACACTATGCGCGTTCCATCAACATGCAATCATATACCATCTCATAAATGTATGCTATCATCATTATAGAAAGATATGTGAAAATATATCATAAGTCTTCTCTTTCACTCATAAATAACTTTATGTATGTTGTGTTCATCCAGTCTAGCTCGTTATGTGTGTGATTATAATGTATGCACAAGTGTAAAAAAAAAAATTAAATCTAATTATCAATCAGTTCATTTATCAACGTAAGCAATGCATGTTGGACATATTGTAAATGTAAATGTAAATATATTGATAGATGTTCGGATATGTAAATAAGAAATTATTATATATATATATATATATATATATATATATATATAGTGTGTGTGTATAAATCTATATTTCATGAATTAGATTTTAAAAGTGGAGAATAAATAAAGATATATTGTGAAATGACAATAGAGAACTTCATCGTCGCTTATATTTGTTCTGGTTTTTAATATTTTTGTTAAGTAAAAAAAATCAATTTTATTTCAAACGTTTATTATAATGAAAGTTCAAGTGTTTACACAAGGAGCATGATGACAGAATAAGTTTTTAACATTAAGAAATACGAAATAAAATTGAAAAAATGATAATCCTTCACTGATGAGGAAAAATGGAATAAAATCTCAACAAATCGGTAGACAAGAGTAGCATATAATCGTCACTCATTTTTGCAGTTAAATATAAAAAAACAAGAATTATAAGAAAATTAATTATAATTCTAAATTTGTTTTCTTTACAGTATAATTACACTAATTTAATATTAATCTAAATCGGTCAAGTGTTTTAAAACCACAAATCACCGACAAGAAACCCGTTAAGAAGAGTAATAAAAATTATGCTAATTTAATTACATTATCTTTGAAGTTAAAGTAGTAGTCCAATATGGTTAGTGTGCTGTAGAGTGTTCGCATACTTATCTATTTAAAATTATTCTGACAAAAAGCCATAAGTAACTAGCACCTTTAAAGATAGGAAGTTCAAAATTTACTGGGATCGGGAGTTTTATAAACAGCTTAGTGTGAATAACTTGAGTTAATTTTAAATATTTCCCCACAAAGATTAAAAATGTGACAGAAGACTTTTTTTTTCTCTCTTTAACATATGACCTCGAGCACAAACGTACATGAGTAGCTGCAACAATTGCCTCGTTCCACCAGCATATTGCCACGGGCATTAAGGTGTATCCCTGACCCACCCCTTTTAATGTTGTGGGGAGCTATTGCCTGTGAGACGAATCTCCAGGAACAAGGTTTTTAACTTTTTACTTAATCCCTAATCATGAATGGCCAGGGTTTTGGCAAAAATGACGAGACACGGAAATTTTTATTTTCTAAACGTGTAAATAAAATGTAAATTAATGATCTGAAGGTTAAGGTTACAGTTCCATTTTGGGTCGTAAATTTGTTAAAAAAAAAACGAAAACCAACTGATTACTAATCAATGGGGGGAAAAAAACAACATTTTTTTTTCTTTTTTGAAATTCGAAATGTCAATGTCAGAAAATTTAAAACGAAGTTGATGTGAATTTGAAATTAACAGCCATCATATTTTGACAAACAGTTCCTATGGCCTGCTTCGTGGCTGGGATAGTGCCCCCACCCACTTAGTGCAACTGTTGATGCAAGAACTCAGGAATTCGAATTCCTGATTTTCAAGGCAAGCAGACAGATCCTCCTTAAAACTGCAATCTTTCTAATACTTATTCCTTCACCATTTAGCCTTGTGCTAGAGAATAAGCTAAGTTGAGCCAATATCTACATTTCTCTAAGTATTCAAGCTTTCCTTTAATGAACACGAAAGTCTTTTTCGCTCTCTCGCTGTTGTTGTACTTCCCCGCCCCTTTGTGTTCTTTTTTCTTTTTTTTTTTCGATCATCCTGTGTCTAAATTTCAGACTGCGTTGAGTTTTCTCCCAACTACTTTTTTGACATTTTATCAAGTAGTAGAATGACTAATTCAAACGAGTGGCCAACAAGCCTACCGATATGCAACGATTGTTTTAAGGCTGTAAAAAGAAATATATAACTGTTACTTGATTAGAAACTAATATGAAATGAAACTAAAATTTTAGTTAAGAAAAAATATTATGGGCACGTTCCTCCTTTTTTATGACCTCGACACGGAATAGTGCTACAGAGTGTTTGCAAATTTTAAAATGTATTAATTTCGTATTAATGCACAGAACAAAAAAAAAAGTCAGATTCAGGATGGCGACCCTGAAATTGAAATGCAATAATCACATTCTTAAGAAACAAAATTAGTTCGATGAAAGTGTTTATTTACGTGTAGGTGAGTATATAGTAAAAAATTACAAATTTTGTGTGTGAATTTTTTAAAAATGATCATTAAAAAAATTATTTATTAGATAAATCTAAATTTCATACCAACTCAAAAAAACAAAAAAAAATTAGTAACTGCACTTTTGTCATTAACTTATAAAATATTTTTTAACTTTATTAAGGACTGAGACTATCTTTTAATTCGTTTTTAAACCCTTCATAAAGAGAAAACGTTTTTAATTCAGTATTCATAAAAGAGAAATATTGCCATGTTATTGATAAATGGGATTATTTATTACATGAATAGTCAAAATCTCGCATTTTAAAATAATACGGACTTTTTTTCCAGAAGTCTTTAGAAAAATCGTTAAAAATTGTAAGCTTTAAATTCTAAGGCGGCTTCATAAAACAAAGCAAATACTAAGCATTGATTCCGAAACAAGATTTTACCTTCTAAAACATTAACAAACTTATATATCTTATACTTAGGAGGTAGATTAGTTGTCGCCCAAGGCTCGATAGACTAGTCTACTCTGCTATTGGAGGGAGAAGAGATAGATTCATGCTTTCTCCCCAAATGGTATTAATAATGCTAAGGGAATGCGTAACAGGTTATGCCAGAATTTGAACTTACATTGCTAATTCCATTTCCTTCCCAGTAACCATTTACACTATCTACACATACCAGCTAAAATCAAACTCTTTACACTAGTAAATTAATTGGCCTAAGAACATGTAAATTTCATACCCTTGGGAAGAACTCTTTGATAAAAACTCTTTAAGATCTGGAAGTATTCTTTCATATTCGGATATAATAAATGATGATGGTGAGGTCAACTGTTTCTATACAGGAGACATTCGGCATTCACTGACCGAACACTTGGTGTTATTTTCGGTTGAAATTTGTAAAATCTTTCTCTTAAAATATTTTTCAGGAAAATAAGCTTTCTAAGTCCAGTAGCTGTTTTTGTTCTTTCTAGGTCTGATGAGAGTTTCCTGCCTAGCTTTTTGTTTAAGGGAGAGTGGAAAGTCAACATCTTGATTATATCATTATTTTCCGTTCTAGTTACATGTGCCATCCATTTTAGTTGTTGCCGCTGTTCGAAGTCTTCAAGTGATGTGTTTTTTCAAGTTTTCCAATTCTCTGGTAAATTGTCAAGTTTTACAAGGGTGCCGTAAATTTTGTCAAGTCTAATGAGGATGCTGTAATTTTGCCAAGGAATTCTTTTCACAAGAAAGCTCTAAGCTGGCACTTTACAATATGAACATAATTCTCAGATTTTGGGACATTAATTGGGTCAAGAACTTTTCAAACTGCTAAAGATGAGAATAACCATTTCCATAGAGGAAACATTCAGCATTCATTGTCAGTATTACTGTCGGTTGAAATTTATAGAATCTTTCTCTTAAAACAGATTTTCAGGAAAATAGGCGTCTCAAGTCCAATAACTGTTATTGCTGTTTCACTAGGAAGTGATGGGAGTTTCATTCCAAACCTTTTGTTTAAGGAAGTGTGGAAAGTCAACGTCTTAATTATATCATTGTTTTCCCTTCTAGTTATATATGCTATCCATTTTAGCTGCTGGGAGCCTTTAACTGATGTAATTTTTGTTATTTGGCAAAGTTCTTTGTGCTTCTTTGAGAAATCATTAGAAATCAAATAACGAGAACAGAATATTTAAAAATCTTTTTGGTTTGCCAATCAAATTGTTTCAGTGATGACATACTAAACAGCTTCAGTTACTTAATAATTTATACAAACCATTATGAACTGTACTGAAGACAGTCACCAAAAATCTAATGCACACAATTTCAAAGTGTTTTTATTTGAATATATCTACGCATTTTTGTACCTTTTTTGTTGGCACACAAGTACTGTCTAAGTATTATAAACATGTTCCTTTAAAGACTCACAAGAAATGGCTTAAAGAACATTTTCACGGTTTGCGTTTTCAACCAAAGATCTTGCATAACGGGTCTTCTTCAAGCAGTACGACCTCAAGCAGGATGCATCTTTCCCAGATTATTTGAAGTGCCAAATAATGAAAACATCTGATGCGATGGATACTAGGATGGATTTATTTATTTATCTTCTTCTTCATCATTCTTCATTATTCTCATTCTTCTTCGTCATCATCATTCTTCATTGTAATTCTTATTTCTTCTTCTTCTTCTTATTATTATTATTATTATTATTATTATTATTATTATTATTTACCCCTCCCTAATTTCTTTTAATGTCTCTTTTTAGAGATAAGCGGTGATTCTTTCGTTTAGTTTTTTTCATTATTATGCATGTTACATATACACACCAGACCTGTCTGACGATTGTTATTGGGAATCAAGTAATAGCGAGCGTTCTCGAACTTTATTCAGCAGTCATGTCAACCCAAATACTGGAATGATCTAAATACACTAAAACCTTTCTTGAGTCTCAGATTCATCTAATCTCACATTTAGGGGTGTGTTAATTATTATGCATGTGACCTGGTGTCCTAATATAGCACAACTATTAGTTCTTGAACGAGATGCTCGTATTTTGTATCCCATCTCGATTTCTTTCATCTCTATACAATGTTTTATTAACATTAAACAAATTAAATTTATAATCATGACAAGACTCAAATAAGTTTTAAAAAACCATCATTTTTAAGTATTTTTAAGATTGTTATTAACATAAGTTTTAATAACTGAAATTTCTAACTCGTTAAGGCACAAACTTGGCTTTGGGTTTATTTTGTTTTACGGTATATCAACACCTCAATGGGTTATTTAACGCCGACAATGCTTTTAGAATAGATTCGTATGAATAGAATATGTATTCTTTGCAAGAAATCAGTTTGTAGGTGATCAGGTTTCATTGACGTATTTTTCTAACGAGAGTTTGTAGAGTCAGGTTTCATTGATGTGTTCTTTCCAGATACAGTTTGTGGAGAAGTTGGTTTTATTGACATTCTTAAGTTATTTCGTTTATATGTTTTGGGTATAGACCCAATGTTTTAAGAAATAATATTATGCCATCCATTTCTGCTTTTTCGAAGAGCTCATATTCTTGTTTATATTATAGTATTTTTGTCATAAGAGAACAAGGTCTGAACATTCGCTTATTGTATGTCGTTTCACATGCTTGGCATAGTGGCTGATCTTCCTTGTTTAGCAAGTACGAGTAGTAGGATATTCTTGTGTAACGAATGCGTAAGCGGACCAGTATCACTTCTTTTGAGATTTTCTAAAAGCTGTCTTCCATTCCCTTAATTTGAGTTGAATTGCGAAGAGTTATCCTCTCAGCACTGTTGCCATAAGGCTCAAACTTGAATAATTTGCTAAGAATGATCGGGCTTAAATTACCTGATTCTTCTATATGCCGTGTTCTTTCCACGATTTTCTTTCGCTGTAGCTCTTACTGAATTTTGTCTTTTCGCTATCTCTCCTGATCCTTGTTCTTCTAACCATTTTTACACGAGCTCGTTAGGTAGGTTATTCACTGCTTTCCAGCGTCTCTCTTGCCTTTAATATGTGATGTCAGTGTCATATTTTCTCAGCCCTATTTCCTAATTAAGTGGCCTATAAATTTTAACTGTCTCTTTCTGGTGTTAAGTAAAAGTATCCTTTTTGTTTCCATTTTCTCTAAAACTTCGTCGTTGTTCACGTGTTCAGTCGATGGTATTTTCAGTATCCCAACATTTCTGTTGACTCACATCTCTTCATCTGTAATGAGATTGTCCAGTATTCATTGCCACATATGAGGGCTGATATTACATCGCAGTTAAATACTCTTTTCTTTGTTTCCAACAAAATTTTTCTGTTTCATATATTTAAATTACTTTACTTACTACTAATGCTAAAAATCTGCGTACGGCAGAATCACTTTCCCTTTGTACCACTAACAATAACGGATTAGATTAAAAATTAATTTATTGTTTTGCTAAATACAAAATTCATAGCTCATACGTAGGTAATGTGAGACTTTTAAAAATTCATGTTTAATGAGTATGAAAATTTATTTCTGGCTTACCATCCCATATCTCTTTGCAGTGGTGTTTATCAGTAAATAAACGAGAATGTCAATGTGATTTAACCGTGCAAGGAACTGGTAAAGGGTGAAATAAATAAAAACAACAACGACGAAGGATTTTTTGTTTTGTAACTTTATAAAAGAAACAAAACTTGTAGTTTTCCTGTTACGTAGTCAATCCAAAGCATGAGAAATTGAATTTTCACGAAAATTCAACATGCATACGTGTCCGGGTTAACGTGAATATTTTATAATTAGTGTGTATGCTCCTGATAAGATTAATCTGGTGATTGTAGTCTTTGTAAGAAAAAAAAATGTTTAGTTTAGTGATTCTGCTTGGCTGAAAAGAGTCGAGGCAAAAAATGTTGTCACTTCCATTTTTAACTCAAGAAGAGGACGCAACTTCAAATTGCTGTAGCTGGAGTAGTAAAAATATATATTAAAGATAAAAGGAAAGAAGAAATAGGGGGTCATAGAAAAATTTCGTTAGAAACAAAGAAAAGAGTATAAGACTGCTACATAAAATATCTGTCCATCATTATGGCAGCAAATGGTGGACAGAGACTTGAAGCTACAGAAATGTGATTTGCAGAAATATGCTGAGGATACAATGGATGATGAGCAACAACAACGTTTTGGAGAAGATGGAAATAAAAAGGAAACTTATACTCAGGAAGAGACAGTTGAAATTTTTGGAATACATAATGATGGAGGAGGGCCTGAAAAACCTGATACTCACAGAACAGTTTGGGGCAAAGAGACAGAGAAAAACAGCGGGTAACATACTTGATGGGCTTGAGGAAATGGATGGTAGAACAAGGTTT
>OZ010592.1:58222794-58257794 GCA_963932145.1 Acanthosepion lycidas | reverse complement strand
CATTAGTTAATAACTCTGGATAGATAACATCTAATTCAGAGAGGGAACGGCTGCTTTCAGTTCGTTAACACAATAGCATGAAGCATCTTTTCCATCCAAGACAACCCCATGATTTCAAGATGGGAGAAAAAAAAAAACTGGCAAAAAAAGTCCTTGATCTGCTGTTTACTAAAAATAAACATTACACATAGTTTAGCATTAAAAATAAAACCAAACGTTTTCTTAAAATGATTGAGTAAATAAATAAATATCAAGGGGGTGGTAATTCTTTTTTTTTCTTTCCTGGACTTAATAGTTTGTTTAAGGTTTCCTTCTTTGAAAAGATTTTTGAAAAAAAGTATTAAGAAATGAGAAAATTTGGTTAGAAACAAAGAAATGAGTGCTGGATATCAATCCTCCTATAGGGTAGAGAAAGCTAGACAATTTCCTCACAGATGAAGTGGAAACTTGAGGCAACAAAGATAAATGAAATAATGAATAAGTTTTCAAGGAAATGTCAACAAAAAGGACACTTATATTTAGAATCAGAATGAGACTGTTGAAATTTCTAGGACACAATGAGGAAAGAGAGCCTAGAGAATTTGACACTCACAGGACATATTGAAGACGAGTGCCAGAGGAAAACAAGTAACCTGATTAATGAACTTGTATAAATGGATGACAGAATTGGGAGTTAGAGGGATGATAAAAAAGACCAACATTTGTGAGAGGTACAAATGATAGGAAGGTGTGGAAAGTCAATCAACCCCATCTTAAACAGACACACTACTTAAAAGAAAAAATTAATTTACTGATCATTTCAAGTGTTTCCTTTTTACAAATCTGTTTTGTTGATTACAGTGTTACTAATAACTTGATACAAATAGCTAACTTTAAATATCAATTTCTTTTTTTTTTGTAGGTGGAAAAACAATAGAGACTTATCAAGTAGGCACTTGCTAAACACCTGTATGAAACTTGATATATATTACAATGATCTATCTTTAAAATGCCAAACACCATTTAATTCTGTTTTCACCTTTTATTTGTGTATTTTCTGTAACAAATAGTCTGTTTTATGCTCAGTATTATGGATGTGCATTGTGGTGTTAATGGCTATTGGCTTGGAAAAAGAAATCAGAGAGTCAAGTTCAAATTCCAGTCAAATTTGTTACATTCAGTTATGTACAAATATTCTTGGGAAAGGTATGCATCCATCATTTCTCCCTCCAGTTATGGGTTGAATAGCAGGACAGGGTGGGTTCTTTAGCCTTGGTTAGCAACCCGTCAATCAAAGAAAAAATGAAAACCTACATTTTATTCTTATTTCTTATTAGTAATATATTCTATATTATTTCTTTATTTCCAAAAATCAGATTGATTATTATCAATGCAATGTTATTATTATCTTTATTTATTTTTTATCTGTATTTGCTGTTTGATATAATAATTTACGAAACCTTTCACTTATAACATAAGGTAAATGAAGATTTTCCTGAGTTTTTGAAAGAGTTTTTTTCTAAGTATATAAAGCATTACTCATTAACACAATCATTTGTGTTTCAGATGAAAATAGATACCTGGGATATTCTTATCAGTATTCTTAATCATTTCTGGTGCTCCTGCAACTACTGGAATAACAGTTTTGTTTAAATGTCACATTCTTATAATTTCTATTTCCTGATTCTCATATATACTGTTATATATATATATATATATATATATATATATATATATATATATATATATATATATATATATAATCACTTCACCCCCAAGCAAGGTAACAATGTCAAAGGAACACAGGATGTTGCAAGGAGTGAAAATGAAATGTCTCATTAAATTATTTGTGCTGGTTGATGTGTAATTTGCACATAAATAAATTTAATTAAATATATTTTGTGTATCACTATTGTTTAAGTTTTATTCATTATTATTATTATGTAATTTACAGTTGGCCTTAAATGAAATGTAATGTTAACTAATGAATATGTTTTAGAAGGCGCGGCCATCTGCTAACCACAGCCATCTCAAGGTGCCCCAAAACCAGAGCCAAAACAATTGCCCACCCCTGCCCTAAGATATGGCAATAACACGGTGTTCATAACATACAGAGAAAGGAAACTACAAGAACTCCTACAGAAGATAGTGAAGGAAAGTGAGAAGAAAGGACTAAACATCAATTGTAAGAAGATAGGATACATGGTTGTTAGCAAAAGGAACATCCTCAGATACAAATTGGAAATACCAAAATCAAGCAAGTACAAAAATTTAAATATCTAGGAATTTTTTTTAACAGTGAATGGGAAATGTGACACTGAAATCCAAAGTCACATTGAGATAGCAAAAGATGTCTTCTAAAAGCTAAGCAAACTATTAAGGAACAGGAAATTTCATTAGAAACAAATGAGAATACCATAGACTGAACATGTTGGTAATGACAAAGTTTTAGAGAAAATGGAAACAAAAAGGACACTTATACTTACAATAAGAAAGAGACAATTGACTTTTTCTGGGTTACGTAGTGAGGAAAGTTGGTTTACAAAATTTGACACTGACAAGGTATATTAAATGCAAGAGGAACAAGAAAGTAGTACTAACTAATAAACTTATGTAATTGATTGGCAGAACAGTGATTAGGAAAGATAGCAAAAAGAAAAAACAAAGGCCCAGAAATTGTGGAGAGCCATGATCACCCACTTCCTGAAGGGGCACTGCCTATTAAAGAAGTGTGTATGCATTGATTACATAAAATTTAATATGGTGTACAAATAAATAGGTTTGGTCATATGTGGGTGTATCTGAATACATATATGTTCACACAAGAATCTGAAGTTATATTTCTATATCTGATTTAAAAAAAAAATAATTTTAAAATTTCAGTGTACCAACATTTTCAACGTTTACTACTTATATGCAATTATAACCAACGTATGCATTTTTTAAGATTCCCCCTCTTCTTCCAATGCATATATAATTGCATCAACAAAAAACATTACCGATGAACTCCTAAAAGGATGAAAGACATCACAAATTTTTTTTTTCATTTTATCATTAATTTTCCTAAGATTTCTATATTTTCAGCATATATATATATATATATACATACATATATATATGTATATATATGTATATATATATATGTATGTATATATATATATATATATATATATATATATATATATATATATATATAGACGTGTACTTACAAATAATAATCCTTTTATATCAATTTAAAAATAATGATTTTATGAAAGGCAGGAAACCAAGTTTACCTGTTGTTTGCTCTGTTAAATATTATATATATGTGTGTGCATGTGTATATTTATTTTGAAAGGATTATATATATATATATATATATATATTAATATTATAATGATAATAACAGGGATGTATGTGTCTATGTGTATATAAATCAAAATATTTGTATATGTATTAAAAAGCTCTTTTAGAAGTATTTAAAATAGACCACTTTTATATACATAAAAGTATATACAAAAAATTTCTGTTTACTCATGCCTGTGCATTGTGTATATACTGTCATTATGCAATACAAATATTTTTAGTTGGTTCTACATTGTACATCATGAAAAAAGTTTTCTTTAACAGAATAAAAATTAGCTTTGACATATAACTATGACTTCAACCGAAAACCTTGCCTTCAAAAAGTATACATCTTGAAACTAATAAAGTAAAAAACAGGGCATAATTTTTGCACTCTTAAGATTAAACTCACAATCTTATATCTGCTAATACATGAAAAAAAAAACAATAAAAAAATGCATTCTTAAAAATAACTAAAAAGCATCTGTGTTTATATTTATGAGAAAAACAGAATTTTACTTGTTTAAAGCTGGTCTGTCTGCAATTGTATTCATCTATTTAGCTGATACTTTCTCATTTTTTCTTGTTTTTGAAGATGGCATATATATGCCTTTTGAAGATATGTGATCATATCAAAAAAGAAAAAAACAGGCAAACTAAAAATGCTATATGACAGTAAATGACCCTTATTAATGACACTTGTCAACAAAAATTGATGTTTCTCTTGAACAGAATTGTCTACTGGTCAATCCAAATAACAATAGGGAAAATTACAATGAGGTTTCTATTTTAAAGATTCCAGTAGGTAATCAACTTAAAACTTCTGTCACAAGAACTGAAGACAGAAACTGATTCCGGAGAAGGAATGTATTCTGCAATAGTGTGCAGTATTTTTTTTTTATTTTCAAATATATATATATATATATATATATATATATATATATATATATATGTATTGTTAATAAAAAAATTACTGCAAACTAGAAAACTGTTATATATGTATATATATATATATATATACTGCAAACTAGAATATATATATATATATATATATATATATATATATATATATATATATAAAAGTGTGTATATTCAAAGCAGTATATATACATACATATACATATACATATATATATATATATATATATATATATATATATATATATATATAAAGTGTGTATATTCAAAGCAGTATATATATATATATATATATATAAGTGTGTATATTCAAAGCAGTATATATACATACATACATATATATATATATATATATATATATATATATATATATATATATATATATAAAAGTGTGTATATTCAAAGCAGTATATATACATACATTTATATATATATATATATATATATATATATATATATAAAAGTGTGTATATTCAAAGCAGTATATATACATACATATATATATATATATATATATATATATATATATATATATATATATATATATATATATACATAGATATATATATATAATAGTTTTCTATTTGAATTCTTGAGACTTCAACATTCACTTTATCTTTCTGTATTATTATATTGCGTGTTATATAAAGATTTATTTTGTATTTATCAACACTCTGTGCATTTTCTTTTAATCATTACACAAGTCCAATACATACCCAAAACGATTGTACCAATATATGGGGGGAATGGACATTGTCATAGGATAAACAACTCATTCATAATTGATAACTTCCTAACTACAATATTTTCAAAAGAGAGTGCACTGGGATTTTATTTTCACATACATATTATTAAATGAATCAATAAAAATAAAAATGATTGTGTAAAAAGATATCTATATCCATATCTATATATTTATCTATGTAAGTGGATAGATACAGACATAGTGATAGAGAGATAATGAGAGAGTTAGAGGGATAATAAGTGAGGGAGAGATAATGAGAGAGAGAGAGAGAGAGAGATGATGAGAAGGAGAGATAATGAGAGAGGGAGAGATAATGAAAAGAGATAATGAGAGAGAAAGAGAGGGAGAGATAATGAGAGAGATAGTAAAGGAGAAACATGAAACACAAAGAAAGAATCAGTATGAGATTTTGTTTGTATTTCAATATTTATGTTTTCCTCAGGATATTATCCGCATTTATACAGGGTGAAAGTAACTTTGAAAAATTTAGCCTGAGTCATAAGTGATAATCAGCCTTTCAGTCCTCACAAAACCTCACATCTTTTGGCTTCCATTATTTTTACTATTTACTAAATTTGTTAGCACAAGGTCATGCATATGGAGGAGACCCTGTGAGAAGAATAGAACACACTATAGTAGTATTGGGCTGCATGATTTCTCTCCCTGCTGAGACAATCTGACCTCCAGTTGCATCATTTGTTGATGGAACTAAATCCACTAATGCCAATCAAATCCTAAATATAAAAGAAAATCTTCAAACTGATTCTATACTTGAATACGTTTGTTTTTTATCTCTCCATTCCTGCTTGCATTGCATGGATGCATCAGTTTGCAATTCAAAAAAATATTTATAGAAAATAATTACTTTATCCTGCTTATCAAAAAATTTTGAAATATTTTTACCTAGCAGTATGGGGTTTCATTCTACTGACAATAATTACTTTTAACTCTTTTAATAACAAAATTATTTATTTAACCTTTCATAAAGTTCACGACCCTGAGGTTAATTGTGAACTACATAATCTTTGCCATGGCTGTATAGGAGGTGTTTTCACCAGAGCTATGTAAGGTTTTGAATTCAGAGTTGGATACAAACCATAGATAGACAGCCTAATCTGCTCTGCTATTTAACCCATAGATAGGGGAGAATAGATATATTCCCAAGAGTATAAGTGTGAAAATGAATTTAATGTATTCAAACTCAGCATATGTGTGTGTATGTGGACACTGAGCTGCTTGAATGCATTCTTCATGGCATGTGTGCATGTGTGTGTGTATACATATATATATATATACACACACACATACATACACGCACACACACACACAGAGTATATCAGACGTTTTTTTATGTAAATCAATATTTTCATAATAAAACTGAGATGAGATTAACCACCAATGTTTCCACCATTTTCAAGATCTATTTACACTTTTATTATATATAAACCATGTGAATTTTAGCTGAGGTTTTTAGAATATTTATAATAAATCTTTTGGCATTATGGGATTTTATTATGTAACTCAATGGTTGTTCATTTTCATTTTATATCTATATGCTATCACTGAGGGATAATATGTATATTTATTAATTTATATATATATATATATATATATATAATATATATATATATATATATATATATATATAATGATAACATAGTCATTGACATTTTTAATTTCACATACATAAAGATTGCCATGTATTGTAAGAAAATTATAATCTCAAATTATATTATAAATTCACTGAGTGATAGAAGCACAATGTTGAAAATTTGAAAAGTTTGACCAGATATCAAAGAGCATTTGAAAAACAAACTGAAATCATTGGCAAGATAAGAACAAGAAAAAAAATACTGGCTTTAAGGAAGTCACAATTTTGTTTTGAAAAACGAATTAAAAACATAATTCACTAGTATATATCATTCAACAATCTTAACACATAAGATTTATCATCTACTATAAAAAGTTTAAAACATCTAATTTAGTTATTACAACAACACTGTGCCTCAAAATCCCCATTATGTTAAACTAATGTTGTTTATGAATTGTCGTATTCTGGGGGATTGCATCTCCAAAACTAATAATCAAAAAGGGCACACATGTACAACACTCTCTTGCAGATTGACCTGTCACCTGTTGAAATTCAGTGCAAACCATGTACACATCAACCAACACAAATATACAAAATAAAATATTATTCACCACAGGAGATGGTATCTTCAAGTACATCTGATATAATTAATGTATATATATATATATATTAGTGTTAAAAGTAAAATAAATACATAGATTGCATCCTTTTTGTGGGGCTTGTTCTCAATAGCCATTACACATGATGTCATGCTGGCTCATTTCAAATGTCCAACTTCCCAAAGAATACCAAAAAGTAGACAAAGAAATTCTAATTACCACAGAGACACCACATTGATTCTTGATAATGACAGCAACAGTCTAAAGTACTTGAACAAAAATAACAAAATAGGAACTTCACAGTGTTTAGCCACAACTTTGAGCACAATACTCAACACCATGTACAAACATTGGAAAAATATTATAAAAGATGAAACAGATAGACCTTGTCGATTCTTTTTAGTCAAATTTGTTTATATATATATATATATATATATATATATATATACACACACACACACACACACACATACATATATATATATATATATATATATATATATATGCACACACATACATAAGCACAATATAAAGAATTATTTAATTGAAATGTAAATCCAATTAAATGAAGGTTATTGGTGACTTTATTTTTATTTTTTTTTTGAAAAAGGATTCACCCTCACCAAATTAAGGCTTCTGGTGTTCGTTTAATTAGGGGAAAGAAAGGATTATCTTAATGTGAGATGGTAAATTAAATATAAATTCTTATGCTGCCCAGATTAAGATAATACAAGATTAAGGTTGTTAACCTGGCTTTGGTTTTCTGGTTTAGTGCTACAACTCATATGGGCCACTTTTATATTTCTTGTTGATGCAGCTTTTCTAGAAACTGCTGAATTGAGTGTCTGATAATAGATTTAGTACAGATGTTGACAGTCAAGTTTAAAGTTTTCACTGTTCTTTAAATTTGAATGTTCATAAATTCACAGGAATGTGTTTCATTGTGAGTTTTTCTTGATATAAATTTCCTACTATTTACTTTGTTTATAGAAACTAATGTTCACTTGTTTTTGGTGTATCTATATGCAGAAAGTAATTACATTTTTCGTATTTACTTTGATAGTTTAAATATAATTCATTAATATTGTTAATTAAAATAACATTTTTTTATCAGGTATTTTCTCTTCAGATCTTTCAAAATCATAGTGACATATAACTTTATTTATCTACAAGCATATCTCTCTAATCTTTCATCAAATAAAACTGTTCATATGAATAAATAAATAATTTTCTAGATCAAAGAAAAAAGTTTTCAGTTAGTAGATTAACTTTGAATCAAATTCCTTATTTTATGAATTTTCATTATTTTTTAATTAATTTTATTTAATTAATTTTAAGATCATTTTTATATATTAGGAAAATTTTTTTTATGTGACACAGTTTGTCCTTTAAGACCTAATCTGATTCAAGTGATATATATATATATATATATATATATATATATATATATATATATATGGGAATTTTAAACTTAAATTTTTTAAAAATCTAGATGATTTCATTTAGATTCTCTTTCTTTCCATCACTTTTGTTAGGAGATATCCCATACTGTGGAAATAGAAATTCTGCCAGGAATGGTAAGTGACCAACAGAAGAACTGGAAAAATTAACCACTAAAAAAGCCAGAAATGCTGAGTTTGAACTTCACAAAAAGAATGTTATCAAAGGAGAAAACAATTCACTATAACGAAAATGTTTAGAGAGTGCCTTAATGGCAAGGTCATCTACAGTAAATTTGTGTCCTGGCTCTTAGAACATTTCACCATTCCTGGCAGATCTTCTATTATCACAGCATGGATATTTACTAATAAAAGTGATGGAAAGAAAAAGAATCTAAATGAAATTGGCCATATTATAAAAAAATATATATGTGTGTGTATGTGTTTGTGTGTGTCAATTGTTCTTGCCCATGGTTGATAAGGAAGAGAAAATAGATGAAGACATCAAGAAAATTTCGCAAATAATGATCCCAATTATTTGATAAAGATTTTCATTTTATTAGTTTATCACAATGT
Source organism: Acanthosepion lycidas (assembly GCA_963932145.1). Taxonomy (NCBI): domain Eukaryota; kingdom Metazoa; phylum Mollusca; class Cephalopoda; order Sepiida; family Sepiidae; genus Acanthosepion; species Acanthosepion lycidas. The sequence continues at coordinate 58,248,623 of OZ010592.1, read as the reverse complement.
GATTTTATTTTTGGGGTTTCGTTTAATAATTTATTTTTAAATAGTTTGTTGCTAGCTATCAATTTAAAACATTTAGGAAAATCCTCCAAAATCAAAACATTTTAAAAAATATCTGTTGTTTGCAATTTTGTATATTAATACTTAAAAGAAAAAAAAAAACACTATCTCAAACAACTTTCAATATTCAAACAAGTGAATATATTGGGAAAATCGCAAAGGGAAACAACTGAAAATTGACTTGTTTTCAAGTTATTTTATATACATACATATTAAAATTTATTAAGTATTTAATTTTTCTTTCCATATTTGTTTTATATGACACTGAAAAAGGTTAGAAAGTGGACATTTTTTAAATTCTACTTCTGAATTATCATAAAAATAACCACAACAAACAAATAAATAACTTATTTATTTATAGTAAGTTTTTTTTTTTTTCCCAGGTTAGGATGCAGTCTTGTCATTCGCAGTGAGACAGATCACTTCCACCTCCTTTCCAAAAGAACTCCACAAAAGATAGCCTGACTTAATACAATATCTTATCTAAGCAAGAAGCAGTAAAAGATCCTTTCCTGAAATTCTTCTAATGGATCAGGACTGGTGTGTTAAGAATCAAACACTGTGTAGCTTCCTTGCCAAAAGGAACCTGAAGTTATCTTGAAAATATGAAGGCGTTGGCCATTCCAAGAGCTTTCAGCATGCGGATGAGAGGACTTTGAACTTGATGCACTTCTAGATAACTAGCCACTGGGTTCTTTTTCAATACGGTCCTAATGTAGTTAGATATTTTTGCATTGGTTACCATCCCGCTTGTTTCAGCACTCGATTGAGCAGAGAAACCTAAACCTTAAGCAATCCTATTGTTAATGGCAAGTCATCAGATCACAAACGTGCAGGATGGTGCTTGTTACATGCCTCCAGCAAGGTGGCCTCTAATTTTTCTAATGTAGTACACACATACAGATGGGCATATATGTATAGATGTATAAAAGCAGAGAGGTCAGGAAGAAGAAATCAAGATGGAGATACAAAATGATCCTTCAGGAAAAAGGTTCTGAATCAAGGATAACTAGCAGGTATTGGGAGGGTGGGGCAGCAGGACAAGTGCTAACAGCAAAACAAGCCAAGGTTTGATCTTGTTTGGTGCCAATTACAAGAATTTCAGTATTTTTCCTGATATATAAAATCTCTTTATTTCTTTCTTATGCTCTTTCTTTTTATATTTTTTTGAGCATTTCTTTCTTGTCTTCTATGTTTTTCTGAGTTCCTTTATTGACAAGAAAAGATCAGGAAAGACCAAAACAAGATTATATATTTGTTTTCATGATGAGCTTACATTACTAGACTTGAGTTAAATTGGGGTTGGGAGAGGCAAAGAAAATCAACTAAACTGATTCTAATAATAAATAAAAAAAACAATTTCTTTCCTCACCTGATATCTAATTTGCATAAAAAAATTATGGTCTTCTTTTAGGCTTAATGCTTTTAAAGAATTGTGTGTGTCTGTGAGCACGCACAAACACATACACACACACACACACACACACACACACTATATATATATATATATATATATATATATATATATATATATATATATTAGAATAAAATATTTTCTTTATAAGATTCATGAGCTGATTTCAATCAAAGTTTAATCTACTGCACATTAACCAAATTATCCTGAAAAGTCATAGAAAGATTAGATAACTTTCAGTTCCTGCAATTCTTTACTTTTCCTTTTTGATTTTTTTTTCTGGAAAATGATCCTGGATTTCTTAAAATTCCTGCCTAAGAAATTTGAGCAGAAAATGGTTTGTCTACAAAGTTTAATTAAAACTGGTGCAGGTTTTAAAGAAATCAGAAAAATCCACATTGAGCTATTGATGCAAATAAATTAATGAATACGTAAGCTTATTTTCAACTTTCTTCCAAAACAAAAAGTAATTTTCCATATATTTTTAAGCACTTTAAATGTAATTACAAACCTAATTAGTCTATATATTGCAACTAATGAAATAATTAAAAAATTTAAGTTGAGGGGAAGGATAATCCTATATGGAAATAAAAACTAAATTTTACTTAGAACTGGTTAGTCTAGCTTTAGAACAATGTGATATTTTTGCTCAATTTTTATTGCCTGAATACTTTTTTTTTTTCCTTCTGGAATCTGCTTTCCAACCAAATATTTACTAAAAAGAACAAATTACTTTTGAGTAGGACAAATTTCTTTCTTTTTTTTTTTTAGCAACTAAAAATGATTTGTTTGCAATAAATAATAGATTTATTTTGTGATTGTATTTGGAAGTCACTTCTGCAAGGAAATTTTTATTATAAAACAATCCAGTCGACCTATTCTAAACTATGGACAGATTTAGACTTACCATAATTTACAAGCCTCAAAGTGGGTGAGTTTTCACTTATTATATGTTTAATTTTCTTGTATAATAATAATTTTTTTAGGATCCAAATACCCTTAAGTTTCAGGACTGGCACCAAAACATGAATACTAATAGCTTATATCTCTTGGACTGACCCCTCAAACTAAGAGAGTCCCAACCAAACCAGGATGTATGGTAGGCTTACTATGACTCCTTCAATATATTAAAAACAAAGAAGAGAAATGATTACAGACCAGATCCATTATATCCAGGATGTCTATTTAATGTTATGGACATTGATTTCTTATTAGATTCCTTCAATATAGGGATGACCACTCCTAATCCATGTTCTTTAAAATCCAAGATGCTTATTCTAGGTTAATGAACTTCTTAGATGGAATATATAGAGATGACCGCTTCGCATCCATATTCTATAAAATCCAAGATGCCTATTCTTGGTGGTGGACATTGGCTTTCTCCTCAATTTCCCACAATAAAAAAAGAAGTAAACACATGTTATTTCCCTTGAAATCATATTTTATCAAATCCACAAAGCCTATGGCTGTCCAGGATTACATCAGTAAAAGAAAAAAAGAAATAAAAAGAAATGTAAAGGAGCCAATACAAACAAAAGCTAACAGTTGACCACAAATCAATATAAACAACTGGCTTGCTATCATTAATCGACTGTATAACAATAGAAGGAAGTAACTTAATTCACATTCACAATAATGTCATCAAACACCATGGCTTCCATCAGCAGTTGGGGAACTACATTTTAGAAAAGTATTTGAATGGTTGCCGATATGATATTAGCCATGGGCAAAATGTTCCAGTGAATCATTGATGGATAATAATGTGTTCGTATGAAAAGCAATCTGTCAATAAAGTTGTATGCTGAAGTCTGCCAAGTGTGACATTACCAAGATCAAAGATGCATTCGGGTGGTCAGGGGTCAAACAGCAAAGTCTGTGACAATCTTGGAGAGATGGGCTTTTGAGAGACATTAGAAAGTGAACTAAAAGTGTGGAAAATTTTTCTTTTACAGAAAACTGGGTGGGTGGGATGTTTTACTTATGTATATGTTTATCAATTTATTTTGTTGGTATTTTTTATAAAAAAAAATATTTTTTGTGTATATTTATTACTTAGGATATACTGGTTCGAATTAAAGTAGGACTGGACTGATTATTTTTTCAAAACAGCTCCTAAGAATATTTTTCAATATGCATTTCAGCATAGAATTATAAATACTATATTCATTGCTTTGGAAATGCCATATTGAAAAATGTATTTTTAAATTATTTCTTACACTAATTAAAGAAAAATGCCATCTTGAGATTGACAAAGAGATAAATTCAATTATCAACACTTTAAAAAACAGATTTTTAGATAAAAAATTTTATATTCATATATCTCTTGAATTAAAATTATTAGCTTAACTGATATGAAATATCCCCTAAATAGTCCCCTGGCAGTTGTGAGATCAATCCCTGGTTCTGGTAAGTGCCTAAGAGTCAAACTCTGGTTCAGTGGAAGAAGCAGACAAGTAACACAATAGTGAATAAGACTGGAGAGTATTAAATGAGAGGAAATATCCCCATAACATCTTTTTCAGTATCTAATCTACTATCTAAATAGTATATCATGATAAAGTATTATTTGTCATTTAACTGAAGACAAGCCCCTATAGAGAATTGCAGGTTCAAATCCTGCCAAATATTAATCCTGTGAAAATCAGAATATTAAAAATAAATCTTGGAACCTTTAATTTATAATTTTGGATGTGTGGGCGGTGTGATAGTTAGAATGGAATTGGCAAGCTAAGTTCAAATTCCAGGCTAGTCTACTGCATTTTATTTTTGCACAAATGACCTTGGGAAACACAAGAATCTGTCTTCTTCTCATCACAGCTATGAGTTAAATAGTTGGGTAAATTGGTCTCTCTAGCGTTGTGTAGCAAATAGAAAAAAAAACTGAATTCTAAACCATTAAGAAGGTAACAAAGAATCACTCCAGTATCTTTCCTAAGAATCCATGCAAATAAAGACTAGGGGTCTGTGGAAAGCTATGATTGCCAACTTCCTGAGGAACATGACATTGAAAGAAAGAAAATAAATAAATTAGGATTAAGTATAGGTTTTGCTTATTTTCTAACTACAAAGATAAAAAGTTTTGAATAATTGTAAGGGAAATTTAAATTTAATATATATCAGACTAATCATTCTTTGCAGAAATGATTAGTCTGACATCTATGTTCCATGTCCCTTTGGGACATTGGTGATCATGGCTCTCCACAATTTCTCGTTCTTTGTAGTACTTTTTGTTATCTCTCCTAGTCCTTGCTCCACAATCCCTTTACTCAAACTTGATTTATACATTATGCCTGATTTTCATTTTCAATATACCCTGTGAGTATCAAATTTTCCAAACCCCTTTTCCTCATTATTTGCCCTAGAAATTTCAATTATCTCTTCCTGATCTTAAGTATAAATGTCTTTTTTTGGTTTCAGGCAGAAGAATTCTTGACCAGTCAGTGGCAAGCTAACTAGAGGTGGGGTCTTAATAAATCACTGTGGGGAAAACAATTAGAAACCACTCCACTATCAATCCCCCAAAAAACTTATGGCTTTTAACAATCAAATTATTAAAGATGACAGTATGAAGGGGTTTAAGTCTATTAGCTAGGCATAATGAAATAAAGATCATGCAATTTATCAAGATATACCCTTTTGGGATATAGGGAAAATTGTAAGTTGTAATTTATCATTTTATATTTATCATTTAAATCAAAATCTGTTGCTGGGCCAAAAGTGATTACATTATACATTTAAAAAATAATTACTTCAACAAAATCATTACAGAAATTATATCCCTATAAATTTACCTAAAGCTTATATTCTGCAGATAACTTGATTAGAAAGGAAAGTAAATTCTAGTGTATGACGATAACAAGACAAGCATATTACAGCCTCAGACTGCCTCATAATGGTGTAATGTTTATTTGATCCCCACTGGGTGCCTCATTTTTGTGGCCTATTCTTAGTAAACAACTACATAGTATAACCTTCTTAAGAAGTTGCTCTGAAATTCTATAGCATATCTGACAATTTTCATTTTGTTTAAAACTTTTTCATGTTTGAAATCAGTTTCCTTTTACTTGGAGCTCCTGAAATTCTTAAACAGTTGCTTATTTCCTTCTTTTCTGGCAAAGTATTGTTTAACTACAAAGATTAAACAAAGTATCATTTTGAAGTGATTTAATACTTGAATAAGTAAAAATCAACAAAACTGATCTTCTCACAATATATATATATATATATATATATATATATATATATATATATATATATATATATATATATATATATATAGAGAGAGAGAGAGAGAGATGAAGAAATAAACAGAAATAAAGAAATACAATGCAAATTTGGCAAAATTCTAATATGGCCATCATATGAGATCTGCTATAATTTTCTATAATTATTTCTTACAGGTATATGATTCTAATGTTCATTTATCAGTTAGAAAGGAAAGTTCCCTTTAGGATTTTGTATTTTTGGTAGGTGGGAGAGTATGAACTATTAACATATTTGAAGAAAAAGAATAAATAACGTGGCAAAGAATAAAAAAAATAAGACAAAACTATTGCGGTATTAATCACAGAGTTTCTTGAAGAGATATGAAATCAGTTTAACATTTCAGAAGATTATATCCACATGCTTACATATACAAATTGTAAGCAGCTTCCTGAAGCAAAGTCATTAAATTCACCAAATTTCTCCTTAAAACTGGAAAAATCAACCTTTGTCCTATCAAGTAAAGAAGGATTTTTTTTTTATGGACTGGCTTGGAAAGTAATTGATAATACATTCTAACATTAGGCATGTAATTTTTCAATTTAATTTTCTGAATATTTTTTGGTTCCTTAAAACAGGCAGTCTTGATTTTTAGTTTTTATATCTTTGGTAGATTAAATTTTTGAGATATAATTCACATTGGCCTTCAAGCACAAAAGTAACATGTGAGACTGAAAGAAACAAAATACTAAGAATTTTTAAAGATTAAAAATATCTTTCATATAATTTTCTTGATTGAATTTCTAGTTTAAAGAGCGTGTTGATTATAAACAACACTATTGTACATGAATCTTAAATTGGAATGCAAATTTTATCAGCAAAAAGTAGAAAGAAAATAAAAATTACATCTAAATTCAAAATTCAAACTTGGTAAGACCAAACATCAAATTCTTTGAAATATACTATTTCAAAATAAGATGGCACTCAAGTAAAGTGGTTTGTGGCTAAATGTAGAATCAAAAAGCTAAATAAGAGAGAAAATAATGAATGCTTACATATAGAAAATTATCTATTTCAATGGGTTGTGCCAGATTAAACAACTATTTATCAGTGAAAGTATACAGATTTAGTGCACTCCAGAAGGTAAAAATCTATAGAATATTATCTACCAAAAGTGCCCTGTTGTAGGAGACTGCATTAGTACTAAGTGGACAATTACTACTTTACCTTTTATGTGCAATATATATTGTGATATATAAATTGTGGCATTAGAAGATCTGCCAGGAATGGTGAAATGTTGTAAGAGCCTGGGCACAAATTTACTGTAGATGACCTTGCAATTTCTCTTTGTCATACAATTTTCGTGTGTGTGTGTGCATTTAGTCTAAAACAGGAATGGTAGGAAATATCTAGATGTAACATTGAGGATTTTCTTTTAAGGAATTATTTTCCAAAAAAAAAAAACTTTTAAAAGTCTCCACACACTTGCATTTCAGATAGTAAATTTGTTTAATTCTGTTTACTTATGTTATGACTTCCAGAGAACAATATTGGTCCCATGGGACAATAGACTAGGCATTAAAGTGTTGGTTCAGCAATTTTGCGGCATAGAAAATTAGAATTTAACCCCTGGGCCAGGTAATACAGACTCAGGGGAAACAGGGTTAGTAAATAATGTCCAAATGTAAATAATGATAACTCCTCATTGTCTAAAGAGTTTTCAGATTGAAAAATTGGCCAACTCATTTTTTATTATAACATTAAATTTAATCATTTATTTCATTTACCACATCAGTCTCATTTGTGTATGTTTAATATAAACAACTAGTGTTGCTTTTGACAATGCTGCAACCAAATGGGGAAAAAGATGACAGTATAAGTTAGAGATTGTACAATTAAGAAGCAAAATACAAATGATGGCTATAAAAATATTTACCATATCTTTGAATTTCCTTTGAGCAGAGAAGAAAACCATAGTTTGAAACTGAAAATGGTCTTTGCCTAAATTTATGTATCTCATCAAAATTACTGGTAAGTCCAAAACAAAACTGGTTTGAGATGATATTGTCAGTGAATCTTCAATGTCGAAAGAACTATAACATTTAACTAGCTTAGAGTGAAACACTCATACATTTTCCAGACCACTCTAGAAAACTGGCATAACAAATACATTGACTGATTGATTCATTTGTTTTTTATGGCTTATCAACTCTTCATGGATTATTTAGAGCTGAAATATATTTTAGATTGTAAGAATAATTTTTTTTCAAATTAATATTACATTAATTTTTTGAGAATAACAATGATTTTTCCAGATAAACGTCCTACTATTTAATCCATAAGAGGGAGGAGGTGAATTCATACCTTTCCCAAAGGTGGGGGGAATAACAGGTAGAAGGGCTCAATATAAGTTGATAAAAGTAAATATATTCATGTGAAACTTTTGTAGTAGTGACTCAGAAGGCATATAGAGGATGTATTGTTAGTTAAAATCAAAGTAGAATTATTTGAACAAATTTAAATTAACATATATGGCGCAAAGTTGTTACAATTCACTATCCAGTAAAGATTATTGCTACTGTGAAGTACAAGAGTAAATATTGTGCTATTCTGTATCTGCGTCAAGAAATCTTTACACCAGAAAAAACTATGTATTGTTTTATGCATTGCCAGAATATTGAAAACTTGGGTCATCATTTCCCCTTTCAACTGACAATGAGTCAAAATATACAGCAAAAAATACTAAAGAATGGTTCAGATTAAAGAAAATCAAATTTTCTAAATAAGTTGAGATTTGAACTCTGTCAAGGCAAGAGCTCAAATGGAGAATTAATTGCAAGTTGCTGATCAGTTTGGTTGAGATTTTTAACAATTTACCATAAGGAATAGCATATTTTTGTATGGTGTGAAAAACTTGTATTTAGCTGTTACAAATGACGAGAGTCAATAAAGAATATTGGACTTTTGGTAAATATTAATGAAGATATAGTGAACCATTGTAAATAAGAGCTGTAAAGTTTAACTGAAGAATGTTTAGATAAAATTTAGAAGTTCTAATAGTAACGCTTAAGTGTCATTATTGAGAAGTTTCAAATACAAAGTATATGATTCAGTTTAAATCCTCCAACCCATGATCAGGTGTGGTTGTAAAGTCATTGCACACCTGATCAGTTCCTTCCAAATATCTGGGTTGAAATCCAAGGAATTTCCATTCCTACAATGATAGCATGTCTTGGGCAAGTAAAATCCATCACTCTTCAGGTCAAACCACAGCTGATATCTTCCAACTTGAAGGTTAGCCTTGATCATGGGCATGTGGCTATTGATTTAATCAGGGTTAATCCTCTGCCTTGGCCATGGATTTCAGTCTAGAAAACATTCCATCTATCCATGCTATAGCATCATGAAACTAGCATCATGAAACTAGCTGCATATGGAACAAAGTTTGCCCTACAGAGCTAGATAGCTGTTGATCCAAAAGAAAGTTCATCTACCCTTTGAGAAGTCTTGTTTTAATCCTGCTGGGTGTCTAACTACTCTCCTCATCAGAAAAGCCTGGTTTAGTTGTTGATGACCCAACTATGCAGTAAGTAGTACTGTGTTATATGGTACCAGTGGCGCTTAAAAACTTTGCCCATTTAAGAAAGATTTGTGTTTTACATGTAATTTCGCAAGTCTTATTTAGAGGAAGATTTAAACTTTTTCAAATTATAATTTTGTTTTTAACATATCTTATGGTAACTGAGGCTTATTTGGTGGCACTTATCTTCCAGTAACACCAGAGTTCAGTTTCAAGCCCAGCTAGAAGTCAGATCACTACATTTAGAAAGAAAAAGAGCTGACCTAATCTAAGTAAGCAAAGAATAGAAAAACCCTTCCAAGTGCAATTGATTCTAATTTTTTTTTAATCATTTCACCCCAAGAAAGATGGGAATTCCACTACTATGCAGGGGGTTACAGGGAGTGAAAGTGAGAGAAAAGATTGGGTATAAGGTGAATTGAGGAAAGGACAAAAAGAGGAATGGGATTCAAGAAGACAGAAAATGGCAATTGATGTTGCATTTACATTTTTGAAGATTGTACTTATCAAGGAATCAATTAAATAGAAGGGAGTTCCATAGGTGAGAAGTGTGAGAAAAGAAACTGTTGGAGTAGAAGTGGCAGTTGCATTTAGCTACTTCTACAGTAAACAAGTTGAACCTAGATGCCAAACTAGTAGCATGCTTAAATTCACCTAAAAGTTATTCTTAAAAACAAAGCCAATATAAGTATCTAAATCTTGCTTGATAATTCTGGTAATTGTAAAATATTAAAATTACTGTCATTCATATAATAATATAAGCACAGAGAACCATTCCATAGTCTCTTAGATAAAGACTAGAGAAAATTGATATTTGAAAGAGAAACATTCAAAGCAATGTAATAAAACTAATATATTGAAGAAGGTCCTTGACAGGGATTTGTTGTCACTTGATAATCTGCATATCTTCATGTAAATAAATTAATAATATAATAAAGAATAAAACCATTCAGTCTAGCATGCATGAAGATAAAAAACCCAAATGAGAAAAAAAGTTTATTCAAATTAAATTTTGTAAAATTAAGAGAAACAAAGTTTTAAAAAATAAAAAGAAAGAAACCTACACAGGAGATCAAAAATTATTTTTTATTTATCTAAACAATTCAGAATATCACTTTCCAAAATTTTAGCTAACGACAAATACTTGAAAATAATGAATGAAAAGAAAATGTAAAATAAATAAGAGAATGAATGAATGAATGAATAAAGATGAACAGAAAAACATATTCGGTTAATTTCTAACCAACTTCTTTGTTTTGTGAATGGAGGAAGTTTATTCTTGAAAAAACAAAGACAATCTGAAGACCAATTCAAGATATGACTCATTTGACAGTGTGAAAACACACACACAATGAAAGAGAGAGAAAGAGAGTGAAGCATGAATATAGGTTAACATATCTAATGATGTCATTTATATACAAGTCTGAGAAATGTTTTTTGCCTACCATATCTTTCAGAGTCATTTTTGTTTTATGAATGGTGTTATCTGGTCAAATCATTGCCATATGTTAATTAAAAAATGCAAGAACACATGGATTTCAGTGCTAATTTTTTTAATTATAAAAAATAACAAAAATATAAAAAATTTTCAAAAAATAATACCCTTTCTCAAAATTTAATAAACAAAAATGAAGATTTATAAGAGAAAAACCAGTTTAACCAATTTTTGGTAAATTGAAATAAAATATGACCGTGTGTGTGTGTCCGTATGTGTGTATGTATGCACAAATTTATAAATGTATATTTATTTTTGCCCTGTCAAGGTTGACAAGAGGTGTAAGACTTTTTAACAGTTTTTGCTACCAAAGCAGAGTGGCTTTCTCAAATGTTCACCGGACATAAGACAATGTATGTCTGGCTTTCTACAGAATAGAATGTTGGGCTTATGAGTGTTGGTTTCCTGAAGAAACAATAGCAACTGAATGTACTGTAGAATAACAACGGAATGAAAGAGACAATGTGATGGTTTGGGCAATTCTCTGATAGGAAACACTGGGTTCTATCATTTGTAAGGAAGGAATTTTGTCATGTACTATCTACCACATTATTGAAATCCAATAGATCCCTTTGTAGCAGCACTCTTTTACACTTACAGGAGCATATTTTACCAGGACAATGATACAATGCAAAAATTGTAAAGAAATACTAACAAATGTCCATCACCTAAAGGGTCTTCACTGAATAAATGCATATCAGAAACTGACCTTGTATCAATGGAAAAAAGTCACTTTCTCCAGAAATAAGTGGCTATTAGGCTACATGTGTATCACTATCCTAGGGAAGGGATGGTATCAGGCTGCACTGTAGGAAAACAAGAAACCCATGAAAGCAGTATAATGATGTGGCCAATGTCCTATTGGCAGACACTAAGTTTTATAACTCATGTGAAAGATATTTTGACACATATACTATCTACAACAATATCACTGAAGTTCAGCTACATCCTTTTAGGCAATGATCGTTTATAATAACAGTTGCATCTTTCAACAGGACAATGCACATCTTTCAACAGGACAATGCACTCAGCTACAATGCATGAATTTCATGGAATGATTTTAGGATGTAAAGTGGATTTAATGTACTGCATTGCATACCATACTCCCCATATCTCAAAATCATTATGCATTTATGGGATGTGATAGACCTCTACTTCCATCATCTGTCAGTCATGGAACATGATGTTAACATTATTAATGTTAACATCCAGAAGAAAATTTTACTGGTCTTGTTGTGTTCATGTCTTATTAGTTAAGACCATCACTTTATTAGACTGATGATCACAATGGTGCATCAGTGTGTCTATACATATATATATATATATATATATATGTATATATGTATGTATATATATATATATATATATATATATATATATATATATATATATATGACAACACAAATATAATAGCATCATCTACATGCAAAAAAAGGTTAAAAATAATGGAGGCCTTATATAAAATAAAAAAACAAAAAACCAACACTCACTAATATCAACTATGAACATGGGTACAATATCTTGACTGTGTTTAAAAAAAAGGAAAACATGATATAAATACATACATGTAACAAACTATTTCCTATTTAACAGTTAAAATATTTCATCCTTGAAAATGGCTAAATGTATAGCCAAAAGCACTTGGAAAAAGAGAACATTCAGACAGTTTTTATATAATTTATCATCTGTAAAGGAAAAAATTATTAGATCACATGAGAAATTGTATAAAAACTAAATCAAAGCACCTTGTCTGTCGTATTCAATGAAATGTGCATGAAAGAAGGATTGCTGCCTAAATACACAGATAGATAGATAGATGTGTGTATGTTTATATTAGGTTGGTGCAAAAATAATGACGTTTTTTAACGTTAAAAAATACGTCAAAAAACATCATTATTTTTGCATCAACCTAATATATACTGATGCACCATTATAATGATCAGCCTAATAAAGTGATAGTTCTAACTAATAAGACATGGGCTCAATAAGACCAGTAAAATTTTCTTCAGGATACATATTGGATACATATACATATATATATATATATATATATATATATATATATATGTTCTGCTTATTAGACATTACATTATGCCATTAGGATCCTCCATAATTTGGTAGACATTTCATTTAGCCTGATGAAAATTTATGAGCATTACTTAAATGTAAAAATTTTGAAAAACTAAACTTTTTACTTTATAAATACTTGTTGTAAAATAAAATCCTTACATTTGCCTAAGATAGGCTTTCCTTTTGTCTTTATTCATAGTCCTTTTACAGATATTTTTTAGTTATATCTGAAATTTTACATACGCAGACACACACACACACACACACTATATATATATATATATATATATATATATATATATATATATATATATATATATACACAAGGCTGGCTAGAGGTACTAGCAATTCAGTCACCCAGGGTGCCATCATGCCACCATGTCATGTGTTTGGGATCTTCCAAAACTAAAGCTTATAAAAATATACTTGCAATCCTTCATGATACAAGACAGATTAAATTCTTTGGCTATTTATTAATAGAAGATGATCTTGGAAAGAGCATAGGCATAGAAAGTGCCATGAAAAGATTTACAAATCTAAAGGCTAGAAAAAAACGTTTTTCTCCCTGTGAAAATTTAAAAAAATTATACTTCTAAGTCAAGCAACTGAAGCACTATCACTCTGTGTGTATGTATGTATGTATGTATGTATGTATGTGTGTGTGTGTGTGTGTGTGTGTGTATATATATATATATATATATATATACATATATATACATTGGATATTTTTTTTATTAAGCTGTTTCTTGATCTAAGCTTTCGGCTAACATGATCCATCTTCAGAGTAGTTATGCAGACATTTAAACAAAGATATTCACCATCAAAGATGATATTCTGTTATCCTGACATAGAAGTTGGCTAAGTTACCTCTTTATATTAATATATATATTCTGTACCATTTAATATAAGTATGAAAAACTGATCCACAGTACAAAATTTCTGGAAAAGCTACTAAGATATTACTCTAATAATTTGACCATTTCATCCATGTCACATTAATTGAAAAACACTTACAACAAAAAATTTGTGGATTTACCACATTACTATATTCAAAAAATAATGTTCTCACTTAAAACATTTAAAATACAACTCGAGCTTTGAGACACTGTACATTCCAAAATTATGTAACTGTTAATAAATAACACATTTTTAAAAAAAATCATTTTTCTGTCTACAATACATTTATTTTTATCTTGGAGTTACCTGAAATGAAAAAATATGATGATGATGAAAATTTGATGATTTTCAAAAGTACCAGCAACACTGGAACATCAAATCCATCTTAGAATTTTAAATATAAACAGCATATTCAATAAATGGTAAGTAAATTTGTTAGCAAAGAAATTTTGCCACTAATTACATTAACTTTACTGATTAATTCTTTGCATGATTACCTCTTTATAATATTATATATATTGTACCATTTAATATATATATATATATATATATATATATATATATATATATATATATATGATATGATTAATACAAATAAAAATTTGCCACTTAGCTGATTGATGCTACATTCAGCACTTCAACTCCAGAGTTTCATAGAGGAATCTTTTTGTAATTGTTCGGTACACTCATTAGGAGGTTTATGTATTTTGAACCATCAACAGATATCTTGACAAATATAGTCTTATCACTAGTATGTCACAATGGTTGACCAACAATAGAGTTGGTGAATGAGCACACTCTCATAGCTCTTTCCCAGACACTAACAGCTGGAAGAAGATGCTATATCTATTACCAACTTACACATGAAGTGATAAAAAGATAGATTGATATATGTATTTATATATATATATATATATATATATATATATATATATTGCTGAAAAACTATTTCGAAAGGATAGCTTGAATAAAAATAAAATTCAAAAATGATTTCTTTCTTTAGCAATAAAAATATATCTGCTATGTAAAAAGCTTTAATACATTTGATGTTAGAAGTTCAGGTAGAATATTCATTTTACTTGTTTAGGTGGTTCATATTCTTGTGTTAGTAGCCATCTTTGTACTGGTTGCCTCAATTTGGAGTCAAGTCATGTTCAATAATTGGATATGCATAATGGTTATTGATGCAAAAAATGGAATCAATAAGTTCAACTCTAAATGAGTGTTATATTTCTTTTCCCATTAATGCCTTTTGGAAAGGCATGAATCCTTCTCTGCACTATGTATGGGTGGCTTCTGAATTCAGAATTGTGGAGAAGGCAGTGGAAAACCACTCCAATATTTTTCCCAAGAAATCAAAAATTCACTGAAAAGAATCTGTGGCAACCTATGATTGTCTACAGCCTGAAGAAACATGGCATTGAAGAGAAGTGTTCATTAAATTGTACTTTTTTCAATATTTTGAAAAGTGATTGATTTGAACACAAATCTAGAATTTGACTATAGTTGATTTTACATGGAATTACTTTTCTGATAATACCTATGTTTTTTCTCCTGCTGATTAAAGGGACAATTATTATTTAGTTTTTTTAATCTAATTGTTCTCATTATAAATGCTTTCAGAATAACCTAATATAAATACACAATTTGTGATTGCCCAAGTTTAATGCAATTACCCTAGGAATTTCCTATTTAACATTTGGTGTCATTTTTCTAATTTATTCATTTATATGTTAACATTTTCTCACTATTTCTTGAGGTAAAATCTTTTTTTTTAATTCTGTCTTTGCTCTGTTATAAAAAATGATAAATGAATTGTTGTATTAAGTAACTCCTTAAAACATACCAGATTTTACTTGATATTTGATGAATAAACAAGAATATGTGAATTTTGTTGATATTTCAATGTATATTCCCATCATATACATAACACTGAACTCAATATGGCCTTGGCACATGGCTATTGCCAAAACTTTGACACCTGGCCATTGCTGAACCATATAAAACCCTGACACCTGGCCATTGCTGAACCATATAAAACCCTGACACCTGGCCATTGCTGAACCATATAAAACCCTGACACCTGGCCATTGCTGAACCATATAAAACCCTGACACCTGGCCATTGCTGAACCATATAAAACCCTGACACCTGGCCATTGCTGAACCATATAAAACCTTGACAATGTTTGATGGTTCAGCAATAGCCAGCCATTACTGAACCATATGAAATGCTGGAAAACGGAAAATGATCACTAAGTGAATGCCTGTGTAAACATATAGAATTATATATTTTTAATGTAATTTAGCTGATACAAATTATAAGTAAAAACTATTTGTTATTCTATTTAATTGTTTGTATGAAAGACAATTTATAAGATTCAGAAAAATTAATAAATACATTTAATTTTATGCTAAACATCAAATATTCATATTGTGATATTTTAGAGTTCTTTGATTTGGTTTCAGTGCTAAATTACAGGACAGCCTATAATTTCAAACCAAATTAAATACATCTAGTGGCAGATGTAGAAACTAATGGTGGCAAATTTAAAAAAGGATGAGACCACAGTGCACCAAGTTAGAGAGGTACAACTATATATACTTTTATAGGTTATTGTGTTTAAGAATTTTTATATTCAAGAATTGATCATTAAATTAGGCTTCAACTGTAAAGAAAATTTGAAATTAGCAATTCTAAGCTGAATCATTTTGTTGCAAAGTGGATCATGGTCACATTAAAAAGACTGTGTTGAATTCTGTAATATATGATCTGTAGTATATTCATTGGCTTTTTCCAGTGTTACATTTTAGTTAAAAATATGGAAATTATAACTATTAAAAATTATTATTTACTTGATTTCTGAAGTTATATTTAAATAAACTTCAAGAAACATTGAAATTGATTTTGTTTACTGTCATTTTTGTTTCTATTTACAGTTTTCCTAAATAATTCTATTTTTTTTCATTATTTGTGCTTTTGTTACTAAGTACAACATTCTATTTCCAAATACAACAAAAAGACTTAACAAAATTTTGTGCAAATTTAATCCTTACAAGATCTGACTATAAAAAACAAACTAGTGAACATGTAGGCTGACTTATGGTTGATAAAACAACTATATAATCCAAAAGTGCAATCATTGTGTATGTCCTTGTAAAACTATATGTAATAATGTGGATACTCATATTCAGCTTGTTAGTAATTTGATGAACTCTCCATATTGATATGAAAGCCAATAGTATTTTTTCATGTTTTTTCTCTCTTTTTTCCATTTCTGAAGCAAGTGGATCTAATAAGGGTCTCAATATTTATTTACAGGTTCAATTATTATTAGAACAGTCAGAATTATTTTGTATTGTGTATGTGATTATTATTTGATATCCTCTCTGACTCAGATATTTCTACAGGTGATAATACCCAGATCTTAGTTATCAGCAGCTTATAAAGAATACTTTTCTCATCACAGGAGCCTTTCTAAACAGCACTGCCACCTGCAAACTTCTGGTGCTATGCATCATCAAAGCATATTGTGAAGCAGAAAGATTCCTAAAAATAGTCCCAAGTGTTTTTCTTATTTTACCCTACCAGATCTTGGTACATCTGCATTTTTACCTGCTCTGTCTTCACAATGTTCTTATCCCAAGGTATCACAATATCTTACAAGATTCATTCATGACTGCTTTTGTGCACAAGTGTGATATCAGTGATTGCTTTCCAAGCTCTTGTCAATCAAGATAGTTATATCCTATTATTATTATTATGTTTGAACAATTTTTCATACACATAGAATATCAGCAAATTCTAAACATATCCTTTATTAGTTATGACAACAAACAATGCACATAGAAAAATAATCATTAGCTTTAATCTGTATTTGAGATCAGAAATTGCTTATGACTGATTTAAAAGATCAATGACTGCATCACATCTGAATTTTGGAAAATTTATATCTTGGCTCTGCTACAAGAATTATAATGTAGAGTTTAACACTTGATTTCAAGGAGAAAAATTCTTTACTGACTCTGGTCTTTGGGATCAAACCTAAAATAATCTTGGTTTTATAACAGGAAATCTGAACTTGAGGCTGATCCTCTCCAGTCTGTGATGGATCAGGACACTTTATAATAAAAAACAAAGACAAAGCAAAACAGACAAGACAAAAGACAAAACAAAAAATAACAAAAACAAAACAAAAAAGCCAAAAAGACAAAGACAAAAAACACAAAGACAAAGCAAGAACACAAAAACAAAACAAAAACACAAAGAAAAATAAAAAAAACACAAAGTAAAAAAACACAAAGACAAAAAACAGACAAAAACAAAAACAAAAAAAGCCCTCCTGTGTCCCCCCACAAAAAAAACAACTGATAAAACAAGATTTTTTTTATGACAAAAACAGAAAGAAGCATAAAAAAGGCTGTCTTCTCATCAGACTTATTCAACTTTTACTGTGACATAATCCCGAGAGAATTAGAAGTTCTACCAATATTGATTATGTATTGGCAGTCACAACTTTAACAACATAAGATATGCAGATAATACAGTGTTGATAGCAGACAGAGAAAGAAAACTGCAGAAACTCCTACAGAACAAGTGAAGGAAAGCAAGATGAAAGGACTAGGCATCAATTGTAAGAAGAGAGAATTTATGATTGTCAGCAAAAAGGAACAGACCAATATGACAACTATGAATTGGAAACATCAAAATCACGCAAGTATGAAAATTTAGATACCTAGGAAGCAAAATCTAAATGTACATTGGAATAACAAAAGATGCCTTCCAAATATGAAGCAACATATTAAGAAACTAGAACATTTTCTTAGAAATTACATAACAGTTCAGCACTCTTTCCTTTATTTCTAACAAAATTTGCCTGTTTCTTAATACTTTGCTTTGGTTGGCCATAATCAATCTTGGTAGAACTTTGTTGTCGCTACTTTAAAAACAGATATGTTTGCCTATCACCCACTTCACATTCCTTCCTCTGATTAAACAGGAGTCTAAGTTTATCACTTATCCAACAAAACTAAAGCAGGAATTTACAAAATAGACTGTAAGAAAGTCCCAATAAATATGTAGGAATTTAAATAAGATTATATAAACACAAAATGGAACTTTTACAAAATAATACATGAATTGCATTAGTCATTCATTGTAATAATCCTGACCATAATTTTGACTTAAAGGAATGAAGTGTTAATTAAAAGTGAAAGTAATTTATTAAGGTGAAGATAAAAATGACCTAATTTTTTTTTAATTTTCCATGATAATAATAAAGTTTGTTATTAATATGAATTGAATTTGTGAGCTGAAACATTGTTGATTGTTAATTTTTCATCACTATTTCTTTCATCTTAATTCTGTTGTTGTCTTTTTATCAATTCTTGGATTGTCATTCTTTGATTATTTATAAGCAACAAGAACCTGAAATAAGGAGCAAAGCTTAAGCCAGATTCCAGTTTACATCCCTTATTCTTACAATGCCTACCTTACTGATTAGACGATGAAGACAAACCATTTACAGAAAATGATATCTAAGCATGAAGCTTTCATTATTTATCTTCTCTGAATGCCGGATACATTACTGTTTTTGTTGCTGTCTATCTTGAGTGTGAAAGAAAAAGAAAAAGAAAAACATTAAAGAGCAAGAACAATAAAAGAAGAGGTATCAAGAAAACATTAGATAATGATTGACATTGCATTTAAATTTTTGAAAAGCAAAGTTGGCTAAAAAACAAGAAGCCGGAAGGGAGTTTCACAGGCAAGAAGTGCAAGGAAAGAAATTCTTAGCAACAAATTTACAGTTACATTTAGCCAATTCAACTTTAAAATGACGAGACCTTGCCACAATCTAGTACTGCTCTTAAATTCATAAAGTCTAGGTGCCACTAGAGGAAAATTTATCAGAACAATTACGATGAAAGTATTTATAGAAAAGGCACAGGGATGCCACATTATGGTACTGGGAAAGTTTCTGAAGCTGAGATGCCAGGTTAAGATCAATAACATTGTAGATTCTTCTCTGGATTTTATCAAGAATCTCTAAACATAGAGCAGGAAGACCAAACAATATGTGCCAGCAATATCTGAAGCCTGGATGTGAATGATAGACTTATAAATATATAAAATAGATTCTGGAGAGAAAAATTGTCTAGCATGATACAGCGAACCAACTTTCCTAAAAGCAGATCTAGCCATTAAAAATTAATAGTAATTTAATTTATTATTTGAAAATTTTTTGTTTTGTTTTTCTCAGAGAATTTTAAAAATTAAAACTGAAATATTATTCAATAGTAAAAATACTGTTTGCATATGCACTCACCCATAATCTAAATTTCATTGGCGCACCATATATACCACAGTCATAGCAGTCTGTGTGTCTAAAGCAAGATTGCCTGACTGAGCACATTTCTCTTCTGCCTGGTTTTGAATTCAGTTATCCTTCTCCTAGATTGGTTGACATCCAAAGCAAGAAAGTCCAGTTTGTCCAGCTATTTAACCCATAGCTTGAGGAAGATGAACTCATGTCTTTTCTAAGTACATTAGTATTAAGTGAATGAAATAGGATTGACCATAATTTGAATTCAACTTGACTTTACTTTTTGCCCTGACAACCATTACACTACCCACACATATATCCTCCAAATTATACACATATATATAACTATAATATCTTGTTGATCAGAACAATTATGATGAAAGTATTTATAGAAATGTCAAGATGATATTCACTTGAAGCAATCATATTTTTCTTGCTTTAATTTTGTACCTCATTTGTGTATTTACTAATATTGTTGGACAGTATTAGTAAGTGGTTATTATATTCTTTGTTAATTATGACAACTAAAGACTAATGTTTTCCACACAAAGGAAACAGTTATTAATATTTGCTTCCGTTTGACACTTTGGATTGCCACATAGTGTTTACTCCGTAAAATTATTTTCTGAGTGCTGTAATGAAAAAATAAGACAAAAGAAATACTCACCAAAAATGATTAGTAATTTATTATTTTTCTAAGTTTACTTTTCAGGGTTTTCCTCAGAAAATTAAAAAAAATTAAAACAAATATTACCTGATAGTCAAGATGTTATCTACATAAATTACCAATCATAAATTACCAATCATAGATCCATCAAATTATCTTATTATAAATGTATTTATCTCTCCCTTTGTTAATTTACACAACCATTTTGCACTGCCAATACCTCAAATAATGGGCTATTATGTTATGATGTTTGGAACGAGGGGAAAAGACACTACTTGGTTTCAGTGAGAAAATGAAAGAAAGGGAAGATAGAAATGTTTAACGACTGTTTTGGTGAAATGGAAAAAGTTGTCAATTTCAAATCTTTTCATTTTCTTCTTAAAATAACAAACAGCTTTCATATTTATGATTGTTATTGTAATATTTTGTTAAAGTTGTTAAGCTCAAATATTTAATAATGTGATAGGGGAATTTGTACAGATATTTTATTGTTGTAGGACTCATCAGAATCTTACTCAATCATTATCTTAAGAATTAAAATTCATCACAATATTAAAATAGGAAAAACTGAAATTTTCACAGGTTAAAACTATTACACATAACTATAACATTTTGTTGGTTATTTTATTAAAAAGGTGACATTCACTTTAAATAATTTTTTTTGTTTTAGTTTTGAACTTCAAGTGCGTATTATTATTATTATTGGACATTATTAGCAAATGACTACTATATTTTTTTGTCAGTTATGACAACTAATGACCAACAAGGAAACCGTTATTAACACTTGCTTCTGACATCTTGAATTGCCCATAACTGATGTGTACGCTGTTATTACCTTTTCAAAGACCTTAAACTCTGTATGACCATAAAAACACAGGTATTATTCATCAGGTCTGAGAAACTATGTGGACACTTGCAAGAAAGGTTAACCATCCCTACCGGAAATAAGATGCAAGTAAAGGTCTCTAACGAAACAGCAAAACATGATTAACAAGGTGTGAGGAAAAACCAGCTTCTAATGGAGGCCAACAGAGAGACAAGAGAGTTGAGATGGGATAGACAAGTAATTTCAGCAGCTGACGAAAGGCTTTGTATGCACGGTGTATGTAGCAGTAAGATGGAGGGGGGAGTGTTGGTGTTTACACGTGGGAAACACACAGGTGTCTCGTACAAGCTTCAGGAAGCAATTATCAATAAAAGGGAAGGAACCAAAAAAAGAAAAAGAAAAAAATATTAGGAAAACAACTGCAACTCCCAGGGTTAACACCAGAGGCTAATGTGGCACCGTGGTTTGGATTTTACTTTGGAAATCTCTCCTCCTCTCTCAATCCATTTCTCTCTTTCTATGATTTTTATTTCCGACATCCATTTCAAATTGATCTTGCATCTGTAGTGGCATTTCATTAATTAGGTAGACACATAATTTAAATATCTCCCAATCCAGTTCTTGAATATGTTGGCTAAATCTGGGCTTTGAGATTTCCAAGTGTGAATGCTTGTGTACAAGAATATTTTCAATATTCCTGTCGTGCCAAAAAGAAAAAAGAGACAGGAAAGGAATTCTATTGATTGTCATGAAGAAGAATCTTAACAAATGAATGAACTCTGAGGTAGATGAGTTTAATGCCGTATTAGGGATTGAATATTTCTGAATCCGATAGGGTTCCATCCTGACGATGTTTGTAATGCATGTTTGATACAGAGCATATGCTAAAGTTATAAACTAACTCATGTAGTAATAAATGTGTGTACATGTTTGTGTATGAATAAGAAATTAAGAAATATATAAACATTACTAGGATTGACTGATACAAATGAACAGACTAAAGATAGATATGAATGAACAGACTGAAGATAGATATGAAGAGAATGAGAGATATAGATACCTACCTAGCTAGAGACATATGAACAGATAGAGAAATAAACAAACTTAGATCTGAAACAAATAAGACTGATAAATAATTATAAAAGAGAAAAAGATAAATTATTGAAAATAAATGATTAGACTCTCACTATTTTTATCAAATTTAAATTTCTTCTAAACCAAGCATACCTCTATGTTTGGCCTGTAGATTCTTTTGTTGTGTACAGGGTTAAGTATTTTTGCTAAGGTTTCCATAAAAAGTCGTTTTTTTTATGAAGAGAGAGTTGTTTCACACCCAACTGGTTTTGAATTCAACATTGTCCTTCACCTAAACTGGTTGCCAAGTTTATCCTGCTATTAACAACTAGCTGAGTTGAGGTGTATGGAAAAGAGATGGTTTCATATTTTTCTTCTAGGATTTTGTGTGAAAGTGAATGCGACAGTCTTAGCTGGATTTTGAACTCAACATACCAACCCCACTTTCAGCACTGATAATAGCTATGCTATATACACATTCAAACTAAACATACAAGGATTTTATTATTTCTAATGGAAAATCACAGTATCAAAATTGTTGTTATCAGCTAATAAGTATGATTAAATTCTACGGCATTGAAACTTTGTCAAAAAGATGAATATGCAGCCATAAAAAAATGAATAGACTATGAAAAAAGTTTATTTAATATTCGGCATGACTGTCTTTATTTTCTATTACTGATTTATAATAATGACTTCACTAGATTTATAAAAAAACAGTCACTGGAAATTTTTCCACTTTGACCATAAGTATTCTTTCAAATCTATATTGTTTGATGGTTGCTGTTTCATTTCAGTATATTCCACAAGTTCTCATTAGATTTAAGTCTGGCACAATGCCTGGTCAATTGAGAACTTTTACCCTTTACTATTTTTAGAAACTTGTATTTGAGTGGCATGTTTTATATCATTGTCATGCTGAAATGCAGTTTGTCTTCCCAAACATTTGAGTAAGGCTACAAGTTTTCTTTCTCTATTTTGATGTAATCTTCAGCAGCCATGATTCTATCAATGGAATACATCTTACCAAATCTTTTGAACCTCATCCAATCCCAGACAGTACTTCAACTATAAGGAGTAATAGTTAAATACTAAATACTTTTCCTGGTTTACTTCATCATCATTCCAAAGTCTGTGGATGCTGTCAGACTCAAATAGGTTGATTTTGGCTTTGTCTGACTACAGTACGCTGTTCCAAAGTTTGAAGTCAGTCCCCAAAAATCACATTCTTACCTGTTAATAGTGTTTATATTGTAACTCTTAACCCAAACTTAATTTTTAATTTTTCTCTTTTCTGGTAGTCATTACAGGAGGGTAGAGACTTGGAGAAAAAAAATTCTAGTAGTTTCAACTTTTTTTTTATACTTATTCTTGTTGGCCATGTAAATCAGTCTTTTTCAGGGTACATATGATTGTTGTAGTAGAAACGATCATAGTACATATTTAAATTTCACAAAATCATGTTGCATCTTACACTCACTCACTCACTACTGCTAAGAGTATAAATGGTTTTTTTACTGTTTTTCTAAGCTGTCGGTGTTTGTTGTACATCAAAGTATATTTTTCTCTCTTCTTGAATCCTCTGGTTCTTTATATAAATATATGTATAAAAATGCTCTATGTGTTAATTTCAATTTCTTTTGAAAGTCTTCATCCCTATCAAAAACAAATCATAATCCCCTCTTGCTAAAGCTGCATTAGCCACAATTTTATGTCTTCAGCTACAGATATTTTGTAAATAATTTTATACTTTTAGGATAAATGTATATTTTATAGATATATAGTTTGTAGATTGTTTATTGTAGTTTTATATGTTTTGGTGTAAATAAAGATGTGTAAGGGTCTGTCCAGTAACCCTTCTCTATGGTGTATGCTTTACACTGAGGCATTATCATTCATGGAGATGATAGCATCATTGCTGGTCATGATTCAGAAAATTTATGGAAAAAATAATTCTCTAGAGAAACAGTGGTAACAGTATAAAAATCCAAGATGAAGATATAGTCGGACAGCTCAATGAAACCATGATTTTGTTAGTCCACAAATCCTGGTTATAAATTATACAAGAAATTTTTATAATTAGAAAAAATAAGATGAAAGCATTATTATATTATTGCCAATAAAGCACTATATGTAACAATTTGATACTAAATGAAAAAAATCGTTTTTTTCTTCTTTTTGTTTCTCAATGGCACAAGTCCAGAATTGAGGAAAACCCAATGAATATTGAACAAACTAGAGCAGATATGTTTTGTGGGACTAGCTTGCTAGACGATGTTACATGCTGAGGTGCTTTCTTATTTTCTTCCTCAAAGAATCAGATTCTTGTTTGGTACCATTTGAATTCTTACTGTTGTTATTGTATTGCCATGACAAGTGTTCAGTTCAGGTCCATTCTTTAGTTTCATCAGTTCGGACCTTTAAAGCTAAGACTTGCCTTACTACATCCACAGGGTCATATCATCTTCATTCCCTTTGTATATCATTTTTAAGGTGGTTTCACTCAGACATCTTTTTCTTCCCTGAACACTGCAAACTTAACCTCTTCAAGTCTAGTGTCAGTTGTTAACTATCCTCGATATGCTTATAATCTTCACTAACTACTACTTCTTTTTATGCACATACTATATGCCCCAGTAATCCTCTACCTTGAGTGGCTCTTGAGTCTTGCATTGGTTGAACATTAGTAAATATATATATATATATATATATATATATATTCTAGAAGTGGAAATTTTATGTATTGTATACAAATTTAATAATCTTGATTTAATACTTCTTAATGAAAAAGTCAGGAACTGAAATGACACCATGGAATTTCTATATGAAAGAGTCAGGAGCTGAAAAGACACCATGGAATTTCTATATGAAAGACACCATGGAATTTCCACAGACAATGCTACTATTGCTAGGAAGACAAAAGCAACAAAGAAGAATAATGAATATGGCACTGTATCTTTGATTAATTATGTTAGTATAAACAGAGTTTGAATTTAAGCCAACAAGCAGGCACCTACAACTCAAAAAATATTTGAAAAAAAGAATGCCAAAGAAACCCTAAGGAAGGTAATACATTTACTTAATAGAAGATGTAACATACAATATAAGTATAAGAATTGATGGTGTATATCATATTTAAGTTTGCATACATATTTGACCTATTTTGAAGTACAAGCATAAGAAACATTTGCAAATATATATCAAAAGTATCAGACAAAGTTCAT
>OZ010592.1:58107794-58217794 GCA_963932145.1 Acanthosepion lycidas | reverse complement strand
TTCACAAGGGTATTTACACATAAGTAAATATAACAAACCTGACTAGAATTAGAACTCAGCCCTCCTATTTCCAATTCTGAGTTGTTATCACCACCTGCACATCTAAGCTTACAGCACCTGTTATTTCCAAATAGTCACCCATGTAGGTACTGACCAGGCTCAATATTGTTTAACTTCAGTGATTGCACAAGAACTTGTTAGGAAACATTCAAGATATAGATAAGAAGAAAGAGATTGTGAAAAGAAGATTTTAAATAATATGTAGGAAGAGAGAAGGTCAAAGCTAAAAGGAAATAAAGAAGAGAAGACTGAAGAGAGAAGAAAGAAAGGAAGGAAAGAAAGAAAGAAAGAAAGAAGGAAGGAAAGAATGGAATGGATAAGAGTGGAAGGAAGAGGAACAAATAGTGGAAAGCAAAGATTGGATTTAAGGGAGGAAAAAAGTGGGAGGTAAAATAAATGTAGGAGTAGAAAGTGAGGAGAAAAGGAAAGAAAGAAGGTGAAGAGATGAAATAATTGGATTGGACGTTGCAAGAAGGATGTTAAAAAGAGAAAAAAGGATCTTGGTGGGTTTAGATAAGTTCTTCTGAATAATAAATATCTCAGCATCATTTTTTGCTTAGCAGAGAAAGAAAAGGGAAAATATTAAAGCAGACCAAAATATAACAGATTCTGGTGGAGAGTTTTATCAATCACAAAGGAGGATGAGTTCCTTAATACAACCAGAAAAACAAACAAGCAAAAAGTAAAATAAAATAAATGAATAAAAAATTACCATTGATGCATTGAATTGATAAAAGGCAAGTAACCTGCACCAGTCCCTATTATGAAGACAAAGAAGATTATGACAACCGGGTAACTAGGCTTTAGGTTTTATCAAAGAGTTGCCACAACAGTGAATGTCCTTTGTCATTACAAATTTAACAATGCAATAATGTCCACAGTAACTGCAGACATAGATGGAAGTCAGCTTGAAAACAAATAAATAAAACAAAGGTAGTCACTGGCTAACAACGTGAGAAAGAACCCTTTATGAACCTGCTTTCTCGTTTCTGATGCTATCTTTTTTGCTTGTAAAAATTCCGAACAGAGAAGCAGACATAAATAGTGAATCCCTACACAAACAGTGCAGGTGATGGTACTGACCTAAATGACAGACCAGCACTCACATATCAACTGGCAGATCTTTTACAAAGATACAACTGTTATGAAAACAGCCTAATTGCATTGAAAAAGGAGTGTAGTAACTGCATGTCTCCTGTCACCAACACAACTTTCATGGTTGCCTTGCTGAACTATGAAGATAAGTTTGTACATGAGTAGACTGACGGAAGCAGCAACAAAATATTGACTGGGTGCCCAGAGGTAATGGGTGGCAGAGGTTCCATATGATTGCAGATTTTATTCCTTGCCACAGATAGATCATGACATGAATAAGTGATGATGGACAAAAAACGTAGCATCAATAGCCTTATTTAACTGACTGCACAATAATGTTCACTTTCCGCATGTCAAGAATAAACCTTTGTTGCAATCGGTTATAAGCAATGAAAAAAATTACTTTAGCTTTGGTTCTAGAGTTAAAAAAAAAACAAAGTTGGATTGTTTCTGGATTTTCGAATGTCTGTACACTGCATGTAGCAATGGTGATATTCCTTGCTCTGATCTTGTTTTTTTCTTCCTCGAGCCTTCCATCTTGACAGAATTCTTTTATCGTAGGCAATGACCAACTCAGAATGAAAGTCAGAAATGTATTAATTCATCTCTAATATATCTTTGGCAAAGTAGATCTGTCAGAGCCTGTTCCTCTTTTGGTTTGACCACACCCAATACCTTCATCCTTGAAAGGTTACCTTGGTCATGTACACATGATCATTGATTCCACCAGGAAAACCCTCTGCTCTGGCCATTGATTTCAGTCCAGAAAGCTTTCTACCCAATAATGGCATGTTATCACCACCCTGGATATACTGAACATTCAGTCCTATTTGTAGATTTAGCCTGCAGCCAGTCAAAACTCGCTGTAATTGCAGTCTACACATATGGTGTTGCCTGCATAATTTGATGCAAGAAGCAATAAACTAACAAGGTGAACTAAGTCTGTATATCTATGTATATATATCTTCAGTTCATCACTGCTGGCACCACCATGTAGTCAACTGCAAAAGATAATGCTTGACATTTTGCAATCCGAATTGTTATCTTCTGTCTTTTTTTAATTCATGTTCTTTGTATTGTTCTTGCTCTTCAATAATGATTTTCTTTTTTTCATATATTTTTTACTCGGTAGCCTCTTGTATCTTAGTGGCTTTATTGTCTTGCTTTGAGTGAAATGATTAAAAAAAACAATGGTAATGACAGTGAATATGAAAAAAGATTGATCATCAGTTTGGAAGATTAAGTTAGTTATCAGCATTTGATAATTAAACGAGTAGAATCAAATAGGTTCTATTTAATTATACAAACTTTGAATTCAAAACCATAAAGGTGAAAACAGCAAAACCACAATACTAACTTTTTCCCATGGAGTCATGACAGTTCACAGATAAAGAAGCAGAATCTTTTGAGGGCCATGATTGCCTACATCTTGGCATTTAAAAAAAGAAGTAAAAACAGAAGATACATTAGAAACTAATTCAAGTAAGCAGGTAGAAATGAAAAACAAAATTTGTAATTAATACCTTTGGAAAATAAAAAGGCTAATCAGATCATAGGAAAGCTCATGTGGATATTGACAGATGACCATGGAGAATGCTTGAGAAGTGTCAATTATTAATACTCTGGACACTTCTTAAATTGGACAATAGAAGAACCTAGAAAATCAATAACAATTCATAAAATTTTGCACTTAAAATCTCTAACTACTTAACATATTACAATTTGATCCCAGTATCTCTAAGATCATTTCAGTGACAATGTAAAAGAATTATCAAGGGCCTAATATACTGTCAGACTAAAGAAAAGATAGCCTGGCTCAAGGAGTGGGGGTAGATAGAAAGAGATGCAAACTGCTGAAGATGTCACTAAGTGCAGGGTGGAATTAATAGTCTGCTCTTGCCTTGACCCATATCTCATGGAAACACTAGTGTTGCTGGCATTGCACTTCTATTGTGCTTTTTTTCAGCTTTTTTTTTGTTTTTTTTAGAAATATTTAAAGAAGAAAATCTTAATCTTCCTGGAAGACTAACGGAAAAGAAAAATAATCTGTAGAGAAAAGCTGACACAAGGTCACATGCAGTACGTATTATATCAACATCAGTAATTGTTTTTCCTTTTAAAGAAATAATGCAAACACAAAAAGGCACATATTAGTGTATATATATATATATATGTGTGTGTGTGTGTGTCTGTGTCTGTGTATGTACAGATATAATATATAACATACAGAATTTATAGATGCTGACCCAGAGTTTCATAATTTTCTCAATCACCCATTGGGACTTTCAATAAGAAAACGAAAGTGTTGATGAGTGTCTGAGAAAATCAAAAAACTTGAAAACAACATCAATAATTATTGCTCTCATCAAATATTGAGATCTTTATTTGAAGAAATTCTGTTCACTTAAAATTTTATATATATTAATTGCTAGTATTAATAGTGAGCATTATCATATATATATATATATATATATATATATAACACAATTGTTATTGCATTGATACAGGAATTGATAATAAGAGACAATATTATTTTATTTTCCCAATTAGTAATAATAACTTCTGCATATGTATTCAACCCTCCAATCAAAAAATAAATTTGCTAATAAATTATGTCATAACAACAGCTCAAACTGAACTGTTCTTATAACTCGCCTGCTTATTGTAATGCTCAACTTCTATCAACTTTAGAAGATTGATATAAATGTGTTTAAAAAAATTAAACATTCATTCATTTTTGAGATCATGAAGAAAGAATATTCTAAAGACATGAAATAGAAATGTGAGCAAAGCTATAAGAAAAATGTCCAACCAATTTCACATATCCTATTCAACTGTCTTATTGATCATTCATAAAAGAAAAGACTGATGATATCAACACTTGCATGAACAAGAAAATGTCAACTTGAGGGCATGACTAAAATCACAAGGGATATTTCATTCAACCTGAAACTGGACCTAAAGAATATACAGAAAAGTTTGAAAAATACTGGAACAGACGTACATATCTCTATAATTCATAGAATCATTGAACAGACAAGAATTTCATTGGCAGGTCACCTAAAAAAAGCCACTACTGAAGAAAACACAAAAAGGCACATTTTGCATATTCTAAAAACTTTTGGGGACAGTGGAAAGATTACTGGAATACAAAACTAATCAAAAATTGAATTTTTCAGACATAACTAACAATGTTACATTTGGAGAAAAAAAAGAAGAACAGCACCTCATGTAAAAAAATACTATCCCAATCATGAAGCAAGACAGCATATATTACATTTTATTGGGTTACTTTTATGCAGCAGGTACTCATCAGGATTGAGGGGAAAATAAATTTGCTAAAATATCAGTCCATTCTTTCTAAAAACCTTCTATCCGCTGCTATCCAGGCATTCCCTCTTCTAACAAAACAACAACATATTTAAAAAAAAAAAAAGCAGAAAAGAATGGTTTCAGAAGAATAAGGTTATCCTAATGGAATGGCCTTAATAGCCTGACCTAAATCTGATCAAAGATTTGTGTCCTGAATTGAAAATTGCTTTTCATAAACAGGAGCCATCAAATTGGAATGATTTGGAGCAATTCTACATCAAAGAATTGTTGAAAATATCAGTTGATAGATATAGAAACTTTATTGAAGGCTACAAAGAACACCTATTAGCAATGATTGGTGCCATAGAACTTCTTAAATAAGGGTGGAGGATGAGGGGGAAGTTAAGTATTAAAAATTATGGAAATAAAAAATAGTAAGTTTCTCTCATTAATTATCAATTCATATATTAAATTGTTTTACTAACACTAATTGAGCAAAAAAATGCCATCAAATCATTATTTACACTATATATATGTAAATAATGTTAACTCATCCTAGAAAATTCACACAGAAGTCATCAAATGAAATTTGAAATGATTATTTACAAAAATAAAGAAAATAATTTAAGGATTGAATTTTTTTTATGTACTACTATATATACAGGGTGGTAATAAAGTCAGTATGCAGTTAATTACAATAGCAATTAAGACAAAGCAATTAATCAACAGTTCAGAAATTTATTATTAAATTTTTCTGCTTAATTCTGGTTAGTAACAATAAAATGCTATATAAAACAATAGTAAATTAATTACCAATATTGTTTAAACTGCAAGCCACCTGCTTCAATGCTTTGCTTTTTTATTATAAGTAACTGTATAGTGACTTTATTGCCAACCTGTATTTTATATATATATATATATATATATATATATATATATATATATATATATATATATATATATATATATATATATATCCATCCTAACAAGTTTGATTAAATAGAATGTACATGTACTAAGAAAAGTTTTGTGTCTCTAAACTGTGGGCAGGAGTTGAAATCTGACCATGATCACTTGGCTGAGTCAGAGAGGATCTCAAATGATAATCATAATTATTATTATGGTTATTACTATTATTATCTTTCTCTTCTTTCTGTTTTTACTTTCTCTCTTCCTACTGTTGTTATTACGATTCTTACCTTAGTTCCTTCTCACTATCATTCACATAATGACATGTATTTAATAATAAACAGATCATTATTAATTTTATCACTATTATTGATATTAATTTTTACTGAATAAGGATAAAATAACTAATGTCTATGATTACAGAGGCATCATATTTTTACCCCTTTCCCACAACATGGAAGACTAGCGCCAAGAAGTCTATTTAATAGAAGATGTAAGAAATATGCTCCTTTAAAACAAAACATTATCAATGGGAGCTTTTAATTATTTCTTTGTTCCTGGGATCTAATAATAAGAAATAAATGCATTAATGAAAAAAGTCTTTAGAGCTGTAGATAAAAATGAGTTTGATATAATAGACAATGATAAACAGTCAACAAAAACAAGTTTTCCAACACAATTATTGTTATTTGTTGCCTTTTTTCCTCTTTATTGTTATCTTGCAAAGCTGTGGAATTATGGAATGAATGTTTTATCTTCAAGATTAATCCTTCTCTTAAT
Source organism: Acanthosepion lycidas (assembly GCA_963932145.1). Lineage (NCBI taxonomy): Eukaryota > Metazoa > Mollusca > Cephalopoda > Sepiida > Sepiidae > Acanthosepion > Acanthosepion lycidas. The sequence goes on along the minus strand of OZ010592.1, from coordinate 58,211,638 downwards.
GTGTCATGCAAAAATAGAAAGCAGAATATCTGATTTGTTGCAGACATTAACAAAGGGGAGGTAATTGGGATAATCTGACTGACAGATCAATCAGATGCTGCTTAAATGATTAAAGACATTGATTTTTAGATATAACTATTAGCTTTGTCTTTGTAAATACAAGATATTGATATATATTAATATTTAATAAGATCAATAAACTATTAATATTGAAGGTTAATTATTTCTTTTTAATTGTCATAAAATAAACAAACTACATAAAAATACATAACTAACAAAATATTCCTTCTAAGGAATTTGAATATTTCTTGTTTTACTTCATTGACTTTGTTTTTCTTTTCACCATTACTTGAAATTGCAGCCTACTACTACCAGTCCTTCTCACATCCCAATAGCTCTGTGTGTGTGTGTGTGTGTGTGTGTGTGTTGTGGAGGTAAGGACAAAAAGTATAGTCCAACCTCTAATACCTCCAATTAGCACCAAAAAGTTTTGCTTATGATTAAGCCAGTGAGCTGTGAGCAGTTCAGAGTTAAATGAAAATGTAAGGTAATACTTGTATACCAAGTAATTTTGTTGGCATCCTTAGATGATTTTGGCATAGACAAGATTACAGAAATAATAAATGAAATGTATAACAGTGGCAATATACCAGAAAACCTAAGTAGATCTATTTTCATAGCACTACTTAAGAAACCAAGTACAAACAAATGTGAACTCCATTGAACAATCAGCCTAATAACTATATAATAAAACTCATCATCCATATTCTAACGAATAGATCATGTAACAGAATCAGACAAAAGATAGGACAAGAACATGGTGGTTTTGTGAAAGACACTGGAACAATATTTATGCTCATAATGTTATCAGAAAGAGCAATACTAATGCAGAAGGACTGTGTTTTATAGATTATGCAAAGGTATTCAATAAAGTGTGCCACAAAGACCTGCTGGAACTGCTCCACAACTATGACATATTTGAGAAAGATATTAGAATAATCAAGAACCTATACTGGCAGCAAACCATCTGAATATGGATAGAAAATGAGTTCAGCAGATATACAAAAATAGAAAGCAATGTAAAACAAGAATGTTTCTTTTCACCAGACATTCAATCTATACAGTGAGGCAATTCTCAGAGAATTAGATGTCCTACCAGCATTTATTATTAGTGGCCACAATCTTAACAATATAAGATATGCAGAGGATACAGTGTTGATAACAGACACGGAAAGAAAACTACAAAAGCTCCTACAGAAGGAAAGTGAGAAGAAAGGACTAAACATCAATTGCAAGGAGACAGAATGCATGGTTGTTAGCAAAAAGGAACAGCAAAAAATGCGAACTACAAATTGGAGGTACCAAAATCAAACAAGTACAAAAATTTTAAAATCTGGGAAGTGTTCTAATAAAGTACAGAAAGTGCAATGCTGAAATGCAAAGATGCATTAGGATAGCCAAAGATGCATTCCAAAAGCAAAGCAAAGTATTAAGAAACAGAAAAACTTTGTTAGAAACAAAGAAAAGTGTACTGAACTGTTATGTGATATATATCCTCCTATAAGAGCTACAAAGGACAAGAAATTGTGGAGTGCCATGTTTGTCTATGTCTTGACGGGACACGGCACATAAAGAAAGTGCATTAGTTGCTCACCATAATGATTGCCCATAATTTTGAGATAAAAAATACTACTTTAATTAAAAGAAAGCAATTTAATAAGATGAAAATATACAGAAAGTGCTTTAATTACAAAATCATTCACTGTAAATTTACATCCAGGTTCTTACAATTTCAAATTTCTTGATAGATCTTCTTTTAATATAATTTGAGATTTAATAATAAAAGTGAAAGAAACCTGAACATAAAGAAACTAAATGAAACTGCCTAGACTATATACTCAAAATATATTAGAAAAAAAAGAAATTTAAATTTAAAATTCTCAGCATCTTGTCTCCTTTTTGTGCATGTATAGCCACATCAACATAAACATCATTTTAGTCTGATGAAATCTTAGGGGACGAAATGCATAACACAAAACTTTTTCTACTTTGTCATAGTTTTTCACTTATAAATAATTATCAAAATATTTTGGCAGAATCAAAGACTGTTTTTTGGAGTTGCTTTAGCCTGTTTATTTTTAGACCTGGTAAATTTTGAACCAAATGCATTGAACAAAATCAACATGACAGATGACCAGACACTTTGATAATATGTAATGAAGAATAATGAGAAGGGTTTTCTTTCTTTATAAAAAGTGATGGGACCATACTGAGGTGGACTAATACCTGGGACTAGAACCTGTCTGGCTGAGGTTGTTAGCAAAAGAAAGCAGTAAAAGAAACTATTTACAGTCAATTATATGGATTATTTTGTAGGCCAGACTACTGTCTAGGGTTACATTCTTAGGTCTTGGTAGAAATGGTATGGTTTCCCAGATGAAAGCACCTCTTGCTATCACTCAAACCAAGTATATGAAAAAGAAGAAAAAAAGGTTAACATTTTTAAGACCAGACTAACAAAACTAAAGCAAATATGAAAGTTATTTTTATCCATTTGAAACTTAATGAATCCAATTAAATTTTTTCACTTTATAATAATCAAATATGAAATAGTCTAGCCTTTTAATATTGTGCAAAATAATAAACACCATCCAATGATTAGCAGACTTATCTTGCCCACCAATGCAAGATGTCACTTTTTTAAAATTTGGATAGTTTTCTACAATTTCTTTACTGTGAAAATATCACCTTTAAATTTCTAGTTGTAAATGTTTTGCAAAAGAAAACTGACCAAATTTTTTCAGTTCCACCTTAAGAAATGATACAAAATCTCTCTAAAGGTTCTAAAAAATTATAATTTAAAAAAAATTTTTTTCAAGTTAATATTTTTAAAATTTACTATATAAATTAATATATTAATTTCATATGGACTTTATATTTTCATTTTTTGTATTATTACTTTTATTATTTAATAAAAAAAAAATAATTTCTTTTAGTTTTAGGTCTGTCTATTTTAATAAATATTTTTAAAAATACCATTAATTCCATTTTATTTTAATTATAAAATAAAAACATTAATCCCCATTTATTTTAAATATAGAAAATAAATCCCATGTATTTTAAATATGATATGTTTTTTAAAACAAAAACCCATAATACTCATATAATATATGGACTGCATTGCATTAACCATTTGTTTTTATTAAAATTTAAATCATGTATCAGTCAATCTTTACTCAGCACCTGAAAATTGCGTTTGTGCATGAAACTCTAAGTGAGGAAAAATATACATATTTCTAAAAATATTCTTAATAGCTCTGTTATATTACATCATCCACTATTTTATTAACACCAGCATTCAATGTGCAATTTATTTTACACAACATTTTTTCAACATAATCTCCTTTGAATCAGAGATCGGAAATTATGACCTGTTGTATACATACTGAAAAGTCCCTTTGAGTTCATTTGAAGTGGGATAAAAAGAAAGTATGTATATTTCATTTAATCCCCTACTGATACATTTGCAATACACTTGCTTTTCCCCTCCTCCTCTTCACCTTCTACCACACCCTTCATGTCGTGCACTTAATGATTCATTTTTAAAAAAATATAGCATTCATAATTTTTTTATTTTTAAAAAATAAAGCAATAGGAAATCACTTAACTGAAATTGCCTGAAGATACTGAAAGGTTGAAACCAAGGTAGAAGAATTGGGTGATTTCCTATACTTATACATATATATATATTATTTATTATATGAGATTAAAACTAAAATGTTAAAAATTGCTATGAAACAGCTTTCATGTTTCAGCACTAGTGTATTGAGCCCTTTTTCAAAATTAATTGCTACAGACAGAGGAATTATACTTATCCCATATCTGGATATATATATATATATATATATATATATATATATATATATATATATATATATATATCAATAATTCTGTAACATAATAATGAAAAAAGTAAAATTATTTATTTTACACATTTTTTTCAACATAATCTCCTTCCTTGTCAATATACTAAAATGCACTTAACCTAAAACCCAATACTTTCTCATTAATCACATAGAAACATTATGAGGTGAAAATTTCAGATCAAAATTCAATAATTATACATCAGGCTGTGGATTTATTGATGTACCTTTGTATATGTAATATATTTCATATATAATAAATATTTTATATTTCTTTCATAATAGATTTTTAAAATTTAATTCACTATTTTTTTAAAAATTCTTTTATTGATTTATTTCCTTAAAAAAAATTAATAGAATTATTTCACATTTGAATGTGTGTAATTCTTTCTTTTTTTTTTTCTTTGTTTAGGACATTACTAAGGAAAAGTATAACATTCATTGACTTTGCTCAAAACCAAAAGCCTAAATTGCCAGTTCTAGAGTTAGGATCTCAATGCTATAGATGATTCTGAGATTCACAAAGGCATGAAGAGTGGAGAGGGATGCTGAAAAGAAGAAATGCCAGAAGGAGGAGGAGGAGAATGAAGAATCTGATGCCATTTTCTTGTGCCAATTCCAAAGATGCAAAGAGAATTGCAGGAGATCAATTCTTGTGATGTGAAGATTACAAGGGAAGTCTGTCTGGTCAGAACAAGTTTGTGATCAAGCAAATGATTTCTCACTGACCTTCCCAGAAGAGGAAAGGGGTTGAGGCTAATTTCCCAGGAAAGACAGGGAAAATAGCAGCTCTGTGGTCTGATCAACTCAGAATAATCAAACTACTCATTATCAAATTGTAGCAACTCAAAATTCAGTGGGGCCTAACGATTATGAGGAGTAAAGATGTTCAAAATCAATTGCAGGTTGAGGGTGTTCAGAAGGAGAAATCCAAGAAGAAATCTTTTGCCCACTAACTTACCACCTTTCTGCCACCTACCGGCCATCCACATTTTTAAGGAATCAAAGAGAAAGAGGGTGATTTTCAGTTGGGCTAAAATTTGTATCATGTCTTAAACACCTCTAAATCTTAATTTTTCTGAGAGTAAGTTTTGAACAAATCTCTGAGAAATAAATTATCCATAGAAGAATAGATTTTAAAACATCAAAAAAGCTGAATTAAAGATAAAAGTAGCTTGTGAGATGTGTGAATAATTTCATATTTCTAGTAGTTACCATTACAGAATTTTGGTTCTGAGAGGAAGATTCTGAACAAAATTTAATTACTTTACAGTCCAACATTTTCCGTTTACTGACACTTATAAAGATTAAAGATTTTCATAAGTAAAAAAAAATGAAATATATACAAAATTTGCACTGTGCCTTATTATATCTCTTGCCCATCATCAGAGTGCATAGAGATGCCAGTCTTTAAGCTTAGGGGAGTATTTTAGTAACAATTTGCATACTTAAATTAGTTCACATCACATACAGCAGTGAATTATTTTCAAGTCACCTGCATACAGATAGAAAATAAATTGAGTAGCTATACAAAAATTTCTAAGTCAGAAAGGAAACTACAGGAGCTCCAAGACATTATAGCAGAAGAATGCAAGTAAAAAGGACTAGCCATTAACACCAAGAAAATAGAAGGCATGGTCATCAACAAGAGAAAAAAGCCCAATGTGCAAGTTATGATATAGACATTAAGCAGGTGAAGAAGCTCAAATATCTGGGAAGTGTTTTAACAGAGGATGAAAAATGTGACAGATCTGGACAAGTATTGGAATAGTGAAAGAAGCAATCCAAAAACTAAGCAAGAGGCCGATAAATGGAAAAAAAATCATTAGAAACAAAGAAAAGAGTGATGGATTGCTATGTGATATCCATTCTATTACATGGCAGTGAATGCTGGACAATTTCTCAACAGATTAGTTAAAAAACAAGAAATGTGTTTCTATAGAAGGATTATTAAAGTTCCACTGAGGACATGGCACAGTGGATAAAGGCATTAGTTAGATCCAGTGATAGGACCCAAAGAGTGTGAGTTCAATACCTGGTTAAGGCAGTGGAGAACTTTGAGAGGAGACTTAACAGGAGATAACTGACATCCGTTAGACATGGCATGTGGAACTAGAACAGTCTACCCCAGTGAGCAAAATAAAGGGTTCTGTTTGACATTCAAACCACCTGAAGAAGGCTGGCGCGTACAACAGCTGAAATGTTGTGAAAAACATGGTGACAAAGATGAGGACAGTAGTCCAAATAATGCAAATAGTGTACATAATACCTCATCTCAGAAATATAGACAGATACTGGTTTTAATCTGTTTAATAAATATTTTTCTTAATGAATACTTAGATTTGCTGATTATCAGGAAAAAAAGAGAATTTTTTTAAATATTATCTTAGAGGTTCATTTACTTTTGCACATTACTGTATATATAAATTATTTCAAATGATATTTTTAGTGGATAATGGTGTTTGTAAAACTCCTTGTGTATTATATTTACTGGCTTGAAAAAATGTGCTCTCTAGTAGGTATTGAACCAGCATCCCTCTTTTTAGGAGAAACCACCATCTGATGTGGTGTGCTTTAGACCACTCAGCCACAGAGTAGTGTCATAGCTCAGCAAGGTTTGATTTACTCTTTTAAAAAATGCACATTCCTTTAAGATTTTCTCAAAAGCCAATATTTGCTAGATTTGTATCCAAAATGTAAACAAAGCAATTTCTAAAATATTAATGGATTTATTTTTAATCCAACATTTTTATTACTTCATATATGTAAATGGTTTGTAAAAGATATATTTATATACATATTAAACATCACATGATGCTACATAGATATAGAGAAACTGTGTGTGTCAGAATATATATATATCTATATATATATATATATATATATATATATACCCACTTCACAAAATCTGATGTTTAACCCCAATATTATCATTTTGTAAAATACATTTACTTATGTGTGTATAAAATGTGCATGTGTGTTTAGACAGCAGCTCTTCAGAAATACTCATTTTATTAAATATTGTAGAAAAAAATTTGTTTTAAATTCATTGAATAAAGTCTTTTTCATAATACTGGATACTATATTTATTAAATCTAAGCATATGTTCTCTTGTGTGTTGTAAACAGGAAGATCTAGCTAAAATATTTACAAAAATATTCCTTCTCCAGAGTCTTTGTATTAATTTGTAAAAATTCAGATATAAATAAAATATCTGTAAAGGCAATATAAATGAAATACAAAAGGAAAAATTTTCTATACCAACAAGTTTCATTCCTTGAACTTTATCAAGGTAAATGTGGAGATTTTATTTCATCGCTTGTATTTAGACACAGTAATAACATAAAGGGAAAACTATTACTGTAAAATATTCTTAAATCTTTCTGTGTAAGGAAAGGTAAACTATGGAGGACTAAGTGATGTAATTTATTACTTAATAAATGAAAGTGATTAAAAGGTGTTGAATTTTTGCTTTTTTTATATTGATGCAATTATTTCTATGTACTTTATTTTGTTTAATTATATTTATTTATTTTAAATGTTTAAAAGGTCTTAAGTTAACTGTTTCATTTTAATTTTAAAATTTTTTTATAATGATATAGAGCATTTCTTTTAAGAAAAGAGATATTTGAAAAAATTCAGAGTATAAGTTAACATTCATGTGTGTGTGTATCTATGCATGCATATATATGTCTCTCGTTCTCTTATATATATATATATATATATATATATACTTCTAGAGAGAGAATTAACTTAAAACAGGCCTGATTTTTCATGTCATGTAAGTCATTCTATCTGGTACTTGAAGAGGTGTTTACTTGCCAATCCACAGTACTGATTACAGGTATACATAATCTGTATGTCTGTTACCTATTTGATATAGGTAATTATGAGAAAAGAATCTGGGGTGGAGAGAGCCGTTACCTGTGAGTGGCATGTCAAATTAAAAGTTCTTATCTATGAATCATTTCTGTAGATTGGTTGTTATTTCCTGATGTTATAATGTATAGTGCAATCACTCATTAGAAATGTGCCAGTCAATAGAGAGAGAGGACCTCTTCATGTATCCATCACTGTCACTGGTCAACTGGCTCGTTAAGCAGTACTGAACATTGCTTATGGAGAGAAAATGCTCATGGCATTGACCCTTACTTAATAGTTTGATTAATTTATCTTGTCTATGTTGGCACTCCTATTTTGGTTCTCTGCTGATACAGAGTTCAATTTCAAAAGTTGTTAAATCATGTTCCCCATTTGAGACTTAGAACCAAATTATTTTAAGAATTATTTAGACTATTATCCATATATTTTTTTTACTGTTTTTACCTTAGTGTTTTGGTTCTTTTCTTCTTCGTATGTTTGCTTATCCTTAGAATTAAAAACATTCTAAGATTAACAGGAATATAATACTTTTCTTCAGAAAACGAAACAAACAACAACAACAACAAACTCTGTATCGTTAATTAATCATTAGTTGCCAACAATTAGTCTTTTGAAAATTCACTTGCAAATGTGAGTATTTTCTTAGTACCTAAGTATTTATATGTATGTATTTACACTTCCCATATGTTGGAAGTACCATATCAAAGGATGGTTCCCTGGGTGCTGAGATTTTTTCCCACATTCAGAAAGCAATTATTGTATTTAGTAAATTTTTAAACTTGGACAAACCTACCAGAGGCATATAAAATGGTTTGACAGATTCCACCAAAAATGTCTTCAATGCATCCTTAGCATCAAATGACAGTCTTTGATTCCAAACACTGTTGTCCTCCAAAGATCTGAATGCAACAACAAAACAATAAAAATGGGCAAGCAAAATATAGGAGAATAGTGGATAACAGGATTTAAAAAAAAAATCATACAGAGTGAAGACATTATGAAGGATGCAACACCTGTATATATTTCTAAGATGAGGTATTATGTACATTATTTACATTATTCAGACTATTGTCCACATCTTTGTTGCCATATTTATTACAACGTTTTGGCCTTGTATGATCCAGCCTTCTTCAGGTGGTTGGAATGTCGAACTGAGCCCTTTATTTTGCTCACTGGGGTAGACTGATCTAGTTCCATGTGCCATGTTTTTAATGGATGTCAGTTATCAGTTATATCCTGTTAATTTCCCTCTGAAAGTTCTCCACCTAACTAACACCTTTACCCACTGTCCTTGAGGACACATGGCACAGTGGATAAAGGCGTTAGTTAGATAAAGTGATGTGACCCAAAAGAGTGTGAGTTCAATAGCTGGTTAAGGCAATGGAGAACTTTCAGAGGGAAATTAACAGGAGATAACTGATAACTGACATCCATTAAAAACATGGCATGTGGAACTAGAACAGTCTACCCCAGTGAGCGAAATAAAAGGTTCAGTTCGACATTCCAACCACCTGAAGAAGGCCAGATCGTACAACGGCCGAAACGTTGTTATAAATATGGCGACAAAGATGAGGACAATAGTAAATAATGGATGCAACACCTTTGAGGATGAATGTCTCAGGCATGTTCAGATCATCAAAGAGGCACTCACTCTGATTTTTCAACTAATATGCAAGCTTGGAAATGTGGTATGTGTGAGTGTATGCTGTCGTTGAGAGTAGGTTATGTAAACCACTTGAAAGGTCATCATAATAACCACAAGCAAGCCAACTATGCCAACCTACCAACAATACCTGTGTTTTGTTTGCAACAAGATTTGAAGATCATCATCAGGTCTGAGGAGGTACATGATGTTACACAATATAGTTGTAGGCCATGCAGATCAAATCAAGCCAGTCAATAATACAGAGTTTGTCAAACATGCATGTTATCTATGAAGAATGAAGGTGTCAAAAGTCATCTTAGTGGCCATAGACACCAAAACAAGATGGAAATCATCACAAATTATGCATGGTGGTGGCTTACATCTGAGTAAGGTGTAACAATCACCATGTATATTATTAGGGAGTGGTCATGTGATCAGGATATAGTCTGATAGGATCACTTAGCAGTTTATGTATGGCAAGTTGGCTGAGGAAAACAGAACAAACTGAAATTGATGTATAAAGATTGCATCAAAAATACACTGGAGAAAGTCAACATTTTTCCCTTGATGCTTCATCCCATCATCCCAGAGGAAAGCAGTGTGCAATGGTAAGAGAGATTTTGAACAGACATCTGTCAAGTATGAAAAATCCAAGAGATTAACATCAAGATCCTATAAAGATTTACATGTCAAAGGGTCTTGGATCTTTAATCTCCCTGAGAATTAAATTGGCACAGAGTTTGTACTAATGTGCAATGAATAATGGCCATGTCTGTTTAAATATGGTAGGTTTCAAATCATCAAAGAAACCACAGAGAGAAGACGTTCACTACATGCTATATGGCATTAATACTTTCCATGAGTGTGGAAAAGAATGTACCTCATTTGGGGAACTAAAATGTCAATGAAAGTTCACCAAAATATTACTACAGACTTTGAGAAACCAATGTTGCAAGATTACTGCAAGAGGTAGCCAACATTGCCACATCTGCACAAGTGAACGTAAGTTCCTAGCAGGGCTAAAAAAACCCCACATCCATGTTCATATCTGAGGATCAATGAAACAATGACATTAATTAAATCAAAGTCATCATGTATGTATGCATGGTTTAGTAATTAGTGACCCAACCATGTGACTGGTACTACTGGGTTACATCTGACAGATAACCAGAAAAAAACAAGATATTGATGGAAATATTCCACAATTTTCATGTTCAGGAATGCAATCATTTTTCTTGATCCTAAGCAGGCCTCTTCAGTTACATGAAAAACTGATACCAAGCTGTAACTACTAAGCTTGTCAGATTAACAATGGTCTTACCTGCACATACTGTAGTAAGTCATGTTTCAGTCTATCTGGACTAACCAGATACTTAAAAATCCATAACAAGCAACCCAGGATCCACACACTCCCCAACAACCAATAGGCTACATCTGCCATCTGTACAATAAAATTTGCAAATTTCTTGTTGGTTTCAAAAGCCATTTTTAGTGTTATGACCATTAATGCATATTTGTGATGATCATATCCAATAAAGGAGTCAACAGCTATCATATAAACCATTTCAAATCCTCTGTGGCATATAGGGAAATAACTTCACCACACTAAGTATTGCTGCTATGATTTCAATATAATATTTTACAGGGTGAATTTACTAGCTCTACACCCAATATATTTTGAATTCTGAATTATTATTCTTCTAGACTGGCTGTCAATGAAAGCTAGAGAGCTGAGTTTACTTTAATGTCTATTCCCAGTTGGGAGAAAAGCTATGAATTCATACCTTCCTCAGGGTATCTGTGTGAAAGTGAACACAACCACTTTCACTACAAGATGAACTCTGTATACCAATTCCACTTTGAGGACTACTATGCTTGATACACATTGATATAACTATATGTAATGTATATCAATTGTAAGCCAAACTGATACAATTTTTAAAAAAGTATATTATACTTTTTAAAACATCTATGTTTGACTTGTCTGGATTTTGTATCTTTGTCATAAATCCCAACCCTAATTTGATGAAGCATCCATTCAGTAATTTATTGTCCATAATTTGTACGATAAGGTAATGGTTTGAGTGCAGTGACTAGGCACAAGACCATATTTAAGTAACCAGGGGAAGTAAGGTTGGATTAACTATGAAGCAAAATAAGCATATATTTTAGGAACCAAAAGATAAGGAGACACCAAAAGGGAAGGCCTGCACCAAAAGGAAAGGAGACACCAAAAGAGAAGGCCCCCTCCATCCCCAAAAGGAAAGGAGACACCAAATAGAAGGCCCCTCCATCCCCAAAAGGAAAGGAGACACCAAAAGAGAAGGCCCTCTCCATCCCCAAAAGGAAAGGAGACACCAAAAGAGAAGATACCAAAATGAAGGGAACATCAAAAAGAAAGCAATAAAAGAGAATGGTATACCAAAAAAGGAGGCATAATAAATAAACAAAGGGTGCCAAAGAGGAAGGAGACACCAAAAAGAAAGAGCATTAAAATGGAGGAAAATAAAAAAGGAGATACCAGATGAGAAGAAAGTGGCAAAAGAAAAAAAAAACAAATGAGAAGGGATCACCAAGAAAGAAGGAAACATAAAAAAAAGAGAGAGCATGAAAAGAGGAGAAAGAAATGAAAGAGAAACTAGCTCTAGTGATTTTTTTTCTTCTAAAGACATTATGGTTTGTGATAAAACCAAGCAGGATACAGTAAAAGCAAAGAACAAAATTACTGAAACATTTCCCATCATTTTTACTGTTAATTATTTTGGTCAGAGGTTAAAAAAGATCAAGAAAACCTTAATCTCTTTTTTTAATTTCTCATAAATTATTTTATATTTATTACTTAAAAAGATAGATATTTTAATTATATGTATGCAATGTTTTGCTTAATTAATATCAGTAACTTTAGATTGATTTATCCCATTTTGTCAGTGAACTATTTTTTCAGGGATCTTAAACTTGGAAAACTTTGTTTCTTTTGTAGTTCTTTTTAAAAGACAAGTTACAAGTTGTCCAATGGAAAATTGGCTTTATTTTATATGCATTCAAGATCATTCCTGAACATCCTGAATTGTCTAAATTCATTCTCTTGCCTTTGACTCCCACTCAATCTTTTACAGGATCAACAAAAATGTGTCTATTCCAATGTCTGGTATGATGTTGATTGTGCTAAGTTAAGATCCTGAATTTCTCATTAATTAAATTACTTTAAATTTATGATATAAAAATTGATTGATTTGCTTTTTATGACTTATCAACCTTTTGCAGATTATTTAAAGGCAGAAAATATATTTTAATTGTGAAAATTTTTTGAGATAATGATTTAATGGTACAAGTCCTACTAATTAACCCATAGCAAGGGGAAAATGTGAATTTATATCTTTCCTCAAAGGTATTTATGTGTAAGTCAACATAACAAATCTGAATGGAATTGGCACTCAGATTTCCAAACTTCAATTCCAAGCCATTATCCATTAAACTACCATACATCCAAGATAACAACATTCACCGAGGTACTGACCAGGCTTGACCTTACTCAACTTTAGTGATCAGACAAGAACCAGTGTTTGAATATAGTATAGCCATAAGACCTACAACATAAAGAGGTAAATATTTTAATTATTTGAATACAATGTATTACTAAATTAAAATCAGTAACTCAAGACTGAGTTGTTACTAGGGGAGAGCTAAAGGGGTACCATTATTGGGCTGTGTTTATGGCATCAGCTAGTTTCAGTATGACCTTAAAAATGAAGAATGAACTTTTTTTTAATCAAGCAAGGTGACACTGCCGCTAAGACAAGGGCTTACTGGGAGTGAAGAAAATGAGAAAAGGAACCTGGAACTCAACCCTAAACAGGAAACAAGAGATAAATCTCTACTGCTGTTCAAAAACAGGAAAAGGAGTGTGAACTGGGCAATAGGCAAACCTATCTACTCTTATTAAATTATCTATGAATAGCCTCCAAGAGTAACTAATCACAGCTCTATGTCAGGTACTCCTAGTATCTTGTAAACTATGGTAGCCTAATGGTGATATTAAACAATAGATGCCGCCCTGCAAAAAAGCAACATTAACAGAATATTTTCTTCTCTCCAGTAAACAGTGTAACAGCTTAGCTTTTTGTGTGTACATGTTACTTAACTTGATCTATTGCTTTCTCTTGCAGACAGCATGGAAACTATTTTGATCAGTGTTTTGACAAGCTGCAGACCGATCTGTCATTCAACTTTAAAAAGAAGGAATGTGGTTGGCCCATCTACTGCCCCAAGGCAGATATAGAACAGGTCCCCCCTCTCTAATAGGGATAGAGCAATTTGCTTCTACAGTTTCAAATTACAAAAGCTATATTTAACTGATTTCATATTTTGTGGAAAACACTTTGAATGCTTTTAAAGGTTTTATTTTATGAAGTGCACTGTGATTGCAGAAGATTTTTTTTATGAAAGTACAGTTGCTTCAAAGATATTTTTTTCTGAAGCAGGAAGTGATTTGATTTTTTTTAATCAATAAACAATAATCAAGTATAGGTTGATATTAAAATTTCTCTTTTTAAAAAAAATGGTTAATTATTAGCATTTTTAAAAGTTTAGCCCATTTTTTCAAAATTGATATAATCAAATTCTGATTCTGTTTTATTACAAAAAATTCAAGAATAAGGATAAATATTGTTTATTTTTTAACATTTAAATTATTTCAATAACTCACTTAATACAAGGTTCAAGAACCACTCAAGGTAGAGTTACTGTTAAAATGGTTATAAATGGCTGAAGAGTTAGGAAGTGAAGATTATGTGGATAAAGAGGATAGATAATGATTGAACCTTGAACTGAAGTGGTTATGACTGTAGTGGTCTGAGAAGCATGCATACAGGAATCTGTTCCAAAAGTGGCAGTTCTTGGGGAAAAAATGAATGGAACTTGCTTTACACTTGGAAATGAGAGTGATTCAACTCTGTGGAAGTAGTATGGTGTGTCCTAATTGTAGCAGCAAAAGTTAGCGTTCAATAAGTTTTGATAAGTACAAAACAAAAGCGACCTGAAAGTTATGTATTATGATTTGAAGGTTTCCCAAATTATTAGTTTTACTAATTAAAGAGAATTTGTTTGAAAATCTTTAAATGGCTTTATTTATTTTTTCTACTAATAGTCACCAATACAAGGCCCAAGGTAGAAGATTATTGTGTGAAGTTATATTAGCATAGGAAAGGATCAACATTAGTTGTACAGAGCTGAAGTAGAATTTAGAAGGAACTGGAAGCCAATCCTAAAGAAGAAACAATGGATAAGGCTCTACTCTTGTTTAAAAGACCAGAGAGAAGTGTGAACTGGACAATAGACAAACCTATCTATTCCTATGGAATATGCTGTTGTAAACTTTTGACTAATGTTTCTTTCATCCTAATTTCTATTGCTTTTTATCTCACCCCCAAGATTGCTTCCTGACAATCAAAGAAGGACAATACGGACCAAAAACAAAGTATAACCTTCTCTAGCAAGAAAGCTGCTTTACCCACGAGGCTGTAGTCATTCAAATTTAATTTTTTACTTTCTCTAAATCCCTAATACACAGCTACATGGCATATTCACAATGTTTCGGCTGCTGTATGCTGTGGTCTTCTTCAGGTGATTGGCATTTCAAACCGAACCCTTTATTTCATCCACTGCAGTACATTGTTATAGTTCCACATGCCATGCCTCTTCCGGATGTCTCAGTTATTTCCCTTTAACTCAACTCTCCAAGTTTATTGGTTCACCACTGCTGTAGCTTGGTATTGAACTCACAACTCATTGGGTCTAGTCACTGGATCTAACTACCCTCTTTATCCACTTGGCCATGTGTCCTTGAGACATCCAGAAGAGGCATGGTGCATGGAACTAGAACAATCTACCCTGGTGGACGAAATAAAGGGTTCAGTTTGAAATTCCAATCAACTGAAGAATGCCTGAGTGTACAACGACTGAAACTTTGTGAATAATGGCAATGAAGATGAGGTAACCTGTAACATAATCATAATAGCTCATCTCAGAGATATAGATTGGATAGTATTGCTTTTATTTCTTGCTCTATGTCTCAACTCCTACATCATAATTCTATGATCTTTAATAAGTGTCCCTAAATAATATTACATTTCATATTACTGGATTTGTTTTATGTACACAAGAGTAAATTTAAGCAACTGAAAAATTTGGGAAATTTGGCCCTGAAAATATAATTATTTATTCTAACATTTCATTTTCACTATCTCCTTCAAAGTTGTTCCCTTGGGCATGAAGCATACACTAATTCACAAAGGGTATTACACCCACAGAATAGCTGCCAAAGTTCATACTATTTTTGGTTCCTGCCAATTGTTCCAGTTTCTGGGTGGCACCTCATATATGTTCTGAAGAAAATCCTGAAAATTTAGCTATTCAAAAATAGCAGAATGCCAACCGAGAAACTAAATTGTACTTCTCATTTTTTGAAAACTTAAATTCATTTTATAAAAAATATAATTTCATGTACTGTTAAGAATTCTGTTACCACTCTCGCCTTCTGAAGATTTTGAAGACAAAGAATGGGTGTTGTCTGCTTGTTTTTTTCTTTAATCATTTCATCCCAAGCAAGGTAATAAAGACACTAAGATACAAGGATTTACTGAGTGTTTGAGAATAATAATAAAAAACAAAAAAACACTATTAAGGAGAGAGAGCAATAAAAGAACTGGAATTAAGACAGAAGATTGACATTACATTTAAATTTTTGAAGATCAAAGTTAACTGAAAAGCAAGAAGTCAGAAGTAGAGTTCCACAAGCAAAAGAAGAAATTATTAGCATTGAATTTATGGTTACATCTAGCCATTTTAACTTTAAAAAGATGAGACCTATCTGCCAATCTAGTACTTAAATTCATAAATTAAAGTACTGTCCTTAAATTCATAAAGTTTAGGTACCATAGACAAAAGTACATCAGAAAAAATTACAATGAAAGTTTTAAATTATAAAGTATTAAATTATAAATTAAATGACTATTATTATTATTATAAAGTATTAAATTATAAAGTATTAAATTATAAATTAAATGACTATTATTATTATTATAAAGTATTAAATTATAAAGTATTAAATTATAAATTAAATGACTATTATTATTATTATAAAGTATTAAATTATAAAGTATTAAATTATAAATTAAATGACTATTATTATTATTATAAAGTTTTAAATTATAAAGTTTTAACATGAACTAGAAATACTATAAATGCTGTTATTTTTTGGTGTAATGTACTTAGAAAGAAGAGTGATATCATGAGGGGGTGCTGAAAATGTTTAGGCCACACCCATTTCCTAAATTATGGCCAAATTATCAAAACATCAATCTTTTTTTTAATCACTTCTTAGACTTAACCGTACCCCTACCCCAGTATAGGCTGAGAGTAAAACATTAACAGAATTGCAAATTTAGGAGGAAAAGAAATTAGCAATAATAAATTGGAAAACTGTTTGCAAATGTGTGCAAAAGTTCTCAGTGATCTTTTTGAAACATGGAGACTGAACATATACTGTTAGAAATCAGGTTTGCAACGGAAACTTCTGTACATACTGAATATACCAAGATGCCTCATACTTAATTTAATGTTTCTTCTTTTATGTACCGTTTCTCTTCAGTACATAGGAAATCATGGCCCTCCATATCTTCATGTCTCTTGTAGCACTTAATAAGTTTTGTCTTTTGTTATTTCTCCCAAGCCCTGTTCTGCCATCCATTTGCTCAAGCTCATCAAGTATGATATGTGCTACTTTCCTCTGTCCCTCTTTCCCTCAATCTGTCCTGTGAGTATCAGATTTTCTAAGCCCTCTTTTCTCATCACGTGCCCCAGAAATTTCAACTGTCTCTACTTGATGTTAAGTATAAGTGTCCTTTTTTGTTTCCATTTTCCTTAAGACTTCCTCATTGCTCACATGTTCAGTCCATGGTATTCTCAGCATCTTTTTGTAGAACCACATTTCTATTGTTTACGATTACTTAATCTTAATTATACAGTATTAAATCAAAAATCAAATTAGAAAATTGTTTTTTGTTTCACTAGTCAGGCGAAAAAAAACTGAGAAAATCTGGATTTAAGCTTTCTTCAAAATAGCAAATTATTGGACAGCTGGAACAGTATTGCACAAAGGCTTTGATTGATAATAAACTTCTGTTAATGAGAACCACAGAAGACCATTTAATAATGAATAAAAATTATAAAAAGGTCTGGTTGGATGCCTATTTGTATGTATCTTAGATTAAAAAGAGAAAAAGAAATGGATTAACAAAAGCTATTAGGCTAATAGAATTACATATAAACAATTTACAATAAGAAAGTGAATTACATATTAAATATTTTTCTTTATTTATATTTTTCTTTATTATTTTTATTTACATAATAAAATATTATGCTTGTATATACATATCATGTAAATATATTAATATTTATATAAAATGTAGACAAATTTAAGATAATCTTTTTATATAAAATGAGTGTTAGAAAAAATTTAAGTCAATAAGAATTGTTTACTTGTTTAAATATTTTGATGTTTATTACTTAAATCCATCACATTCAGATGCTATTACTCTCTCTCTTACACACACAAATATACATATATATATATATATATATATATATACATATATATATATATATATATATATATACATATATATATATATATATATATACATATATATATACATATATATATATATATATATACATATATATATACATATATATATATATATATATACATATATATATATACATACATATATATATATATACATATATATATACATACATATATATATATATATACATACATATATATATATATATATATATATATACATATATATATATATATATATATATATACATATATATATATATATATATATATATATATACATATATATATATACATAC
Source organism: Acanthosepion lycidas (assembly GCA_963932145.1). Classification (NCBI taxonomy): domain Eukaryota; kingdom Metazoa; phylum Mollusca; class Cephalopoda; order Sepiida; family Sepiidae; genus Acanthosepion; species Acanthosepion lycidas. The sequence continues at coordinate 58,193,242 of OZ010592.1, read as the reverse complement.
ATATATATATATATATACATATATAAATATACATACATATATATACAAATATAAATATATATACATATATATATATACATATATATATATACATATATATATATACATATATATACATACATATATACATACATATATATATATATATCCGTTTACAGGAAGTCTACTTTTATGGGACTATATACTCGATGGGACTCCTTTTGTCCTAAATGACAAAAGATCAATTTGATTAGGACCCTGACACATAGGGCGCTAATGATTTGTTCGGGTGACACCTTGAAACATGAAATCAGTTGTTTAACTGAGATCTTTGTGAACAATGGTTATCTGTTGAACATTGTTCACTGGGTAATTCGAGATGAGACTGCTAGATTCAACAAAATCAAACCTGCTTCAGTGGGTAAATGTCCGGTCTATCTTCGTTTACCGTGGTTGGGTAGGATTAGTGAATCCTTCGCCAAGCGTATTTCATGTAGTTCCTGTGAGTGTTATTTTGCAGCCAACGTTCGTGTTGTCTTTCAAATTAAGTCCGTCCTTTCATCTATGTGTAAAGATGTTCTACCCCCCACCACCACCATATTAATTCTGTTATTTACCATTTCAAATGTAGTTGTGGATGCGATTACATAGGTAGAACGACACAGCGGTTGGACGTTAGAATTAAACAACACGTACCTGCTATAATACTGAATAAAAATTTTTCTTTGGGTGATACCATTCCTAACACGTATGGGTCTTCAATTGCGGATCACTTTATAAAGAATCCCATTTGTGTGATGAATTTCAGTGTGAACTGTTTTTCTGTTTTGGCCAGTTCGCAATCATTATTCCATCTTAAGGTGTTGGAGATGCTTTACATGAGGTCCAGGCAACCTACTCTTTGCAAACAAAGAGAGTGTCTGCTTGGACTTGCTGTGCTGCGTTTCTAGCATCTTTGTTGGTATAATTTTTATAATAATTTATTTTTCTCTGTACAATCATTCATGTCATCCATAACAGACATTTTCTATTTCTTTTCCTCATAACTTTAGTTCCCCGTTAACAGTTCTGATGAGAGGGGACGAAACCGGTCGACTGGTGTGTGTTTTTGTTTTAAATCTATCATGGCCTACAATATAAAATTTCTTGTTTTTAATGCCTTAATACGCTTCTGTACTGTTTCAAACATATTTAAATATATATATATATATATATATATATATATATATATATATATATATATATATACAACTAAATATGTTAGCTCTATCACTGATATTGAGTGCTTTCCAATAAGTACCATGCATATATAATATATAAATAATATATATAAAAAATTATATATATATATATATATATATATATATATAAATAAATATATATATATGCATATGAATGCGCATACATATGTCTATGTGAGTACATGCAAGCATTAAATACATTTATGTGCATCCTTAAGATGCATGCACACATAATTTCACTTGTATTGATCTTTATTCCATTTTAGCAAAGTGATTTCTAAAACTAACTAATGAAAGAAAAAAAAAATAGGTTATCCAAAATCCGTTCCAAGGGAATTTAAAAAATGATTTTTGCTTAGTGAATCCTGGAATTTCCAACATTTGGTCCATTATTATAACTCTTGGAATAACTCCAGGGTTTTACCTGAAACTTTGGGAGACCAGATTCCTATTTTAGCTGTTAACTTTTGGTACCATAAAAATTAGCCAGTTCCCAAAAAGATATGTTGCTGACATGTTCACTAAATTTTATAAATAAATTTTGGTCAGCTGAAATGAAGGAAAACCTCTCTGCAGTGTTTTTTTAAAGATCAAAAAAATAATATAATTTGTTTTTTTTTCTGCTTTCATATTTCTTTATTAAACAGAGTTTTATTTATTCAGTTATTTTGGTATACTGGCACAATGGATGACAGAGTCTTGTGTTAATTCTATATGAAATGAGACAGAATTCTGGTTTCAAGACAAAGTTCTGGAAATGTTAATAATGTATCTGAGATACTTTGATTTCATTCAAAAATAAAAACAGAATTCACTCAAGTTAAAATAAACAAAAGTTTATGATTTAAATATATATATAAATAGTCAATGGTAATTTTATCATTTTTTATGTTTATATAGATGTGTGCAAGTGTATATATGTATATATATATTATATAATTTAGATACAGTCAATATTTATGTACTATTTCGTTTTTAGTTCAGTAGGAGTAGATAGGTTCACATATTGTACAATTGAGATTCTTTGCTGGACTTTTGAACAGGAGTAGAGGTTTATCCTTTGTTTCCTGTTTATGATTGGGTTTCTAGTTCCTTCTAAATTTTTTCCTTTTCTTTTACTTCCAATAGCCCTTCCATCTTAGTGGCATTATCACCTTTTTTGGGTGAATTTATATATATATATATATATATATATATATATATATATATATATATATATATATGTATATAATATTTACACTGCCATAATTCTGTATGCTAAAAACAAAAAGAAAACATGAAGAACCTCTTTCTGAATTACAAATTTAACAAAATACAACCCTTACAAAAGGAATATATATATATATATATATATATATATATATATATATATATATATATATATATATATATATATATATATATATATACCCAGCATATTTCTTGAGCTAAATGAGATGAAAGATTAGCATAATTGAACCTGTCCGTCAATTTAAAGATGTTCCAAGCAGTAAATTTCATTTTGAGAACATGAGTGAAATGAACCTGACTTGAGACAACTTATTTGTATTAGCCATTAGAGATTTCTTCAGAGTCCTTGTTTTTTTTTTTTCGTTTGTCTGCTTTGGGAAGGAGTCAGCTCAAATAGACCCAGGAGAATTACTTCATAATTCATTCTAATGTATGTAACTTGTCTGTCTCTTGACTCATCTGAACACCCACCTTGCATCCCTCACCCTCTCCATTTCTCTCACTCACTCCTCTCCCACCATTGCATATACAGACCAAATTTAATAACTTTCTTTATCTTGTATCATGTTAGGACTGCATACAGTGACCCACACATTCATGAAAATAAAGACAAGGTATTTGATGAGGGTAGCAGGTATTGAGATTTAGGGAGTTATTAATCAAATATAGCATTTCTCTTATCAATAGGTATTTTATATTGGAAAAGATATTGTCTGCTGCAAACTAAAATAAAAAAAAATCTCCTGTTATTAGATATTTTATTCATTGGTTTTAAAAGTCAGAAATAAGACTTATATTGCAATTCCCAAATCAACAATGATGGTAAGTTAATGGCTGGGACAGAAGTGTTTTTGTGCTATTCATGTTTATATTAAAACCTTACATGGTTTACTTATTTTAGTCTGTTGGATTGCAGCTACATACTTACTTCACATTTCCACAAAACTTCCTAAACTATCCCAATAGATTTGGAATTTACCATCAATAGTTAATTGTAGATCTATTTATCCTAGAAAAAAAATATTTTAAAATTAAATTCAATGACTTTTTCGATCATTATCAAAGTTTGTTTTGAAGGTTTTGTTTTTGTTAATCATTTCACCCCAAGCAATGCAATAAAACCACTAAGATGCAAGGAGTTACTGCATTTTAGAGAACCACTATTAAGAAGAGAGAACAATAAAAGTACAAGAATTAAGAAAACAGAAAAAGTTCTGTCCAGAAATATTCCCAAATAAAAAAAATCTGATCCTTAATTGAATGGATCCTACAAAAATTTGTTTCTAATTTTTTAATATGTGAGCAGCAATGAAGCTTTAGAGAAAATGGAAACAAAAAGGACACAAGAAAGAGAGTTGAAATTTGTAAAGCACATGAGGAAAGAGGGCTTGGAAAATGTGACACTCACAGGACATGTTGAAAGCAAGAGGGACAGAGAAAAGCAGAAAATACCCTACCTAACAAGCTTGCTTGTGTTGGCAGAATGAGGATTAAGAAAGGAAAAATAATTTAATAAGAGCAACAAAGGGCAGGAAATTGTGGAGAGTCTTAGGAATGGTTTGCAAGATAAGCTTACCAATGACAGTAGGTAGAAAAAAATTAAGATTAGTCAGGCACAAGGTCATTTTAATGGAGCATGATACTGGAGATATAACTTACTAATCTTACTAATCGTCCTGAAAAGAACTGGCTAGCATTTGGGCATAGGTAATCCCAAAACACATGTGTGTGTATGTGTGTGCATAGCAATAGTTTGAGTTTAGAATGATGATTTTTATACCATAATGTAGTGCACACACACACACACACACACACATATATATATATATATATATATATATATATATATATATTCAAGCATGTTTGGTTGAATAATCTGGATATATTATGTCTATTTTTATTTTAATCCTTTCAAATTCTTGGATCAACTTCTTAATGTTGATATTAAATTAATTAAGGAAGGCACTGTAGTTTTTTTTCATTTCTTTTATTTTCCCAAATACTTTCAATCTTAACTAAGATCATCTTCAGGGGTGAATCGCTGAAACAAAAATTTAATGCAATTGATAGTTGTGAATTTTTTTGTAAATGCACATGAAACGCAAACTGTTATAGTTATAAACATATATAAACACGCTCCATTACAAAATAAAATAAATTAAAATCTATGGCATCTTCCTTAATGAATTTAATATCAACATTAAGAAGGTGATATGAGAATTTGAGAGGATTAAAATAAATATACATAATATGTCCAAATTACTCAACCAAACATGCATGAATGAAGATATGCTGCCTAAATATACATTATAGATAGATAGATAGAGAGAAAAAGAGAGAGTTTAATAATTAATTCAAATATTTACACACACTTTAGCCAAATATATTTAAATTCACTTTTCATAATTCCTTACATTTAATCCTAATAGAGATTCTAGTCCAGTCAGAATTACTGCTTTATTTAAAGAATATTAAATGTCAGAATATTAACAATCATGATCATTTCAGCTTTTATTTCTTTCATGACATTCCCAGTTGGTCAAATGTTTACATACACCTTAGTCAAATATATTTAAACTCATTTTCACAACTCTTCAAATTTAATCTTAATAATGATTCCCTGTCTTGAGTCAGAAAATAACAATCATGATTATTTCAGCTTTTATTTCTCCCATCACATTCTCAGTGGTTCAGAAGTTTACATATACTGAATTAATATTTGGTAGAAAAGATTTTAAATTAACTTGCATCAAACTTTACAGGTAGCATTCCTCGTGCTTTAAAATTAATTTAAGCTTACTCATAGTCCACCAAACAAACACAAGAAACAGGTAAAATGTGCTGCATAGAGCTCGCTCTTCCCACTACCTGCAACATCTCGAAGATGTATATATTAAATTATATCAGCTGAGCCTATGTAGACAGAAGGAATATTTTATCCATTCCTTGTGTTTGCTTGGAGTACTATGAGTAATATTATTCTTTTTTATACTTTTTTGGAACCCTGTAATATCTGTTTTTAGTTGTTAATTATTTACAATTAAAATTTATTTTAATTACGTTCCAATTTCTCCTGCAATTCTTTTGGACCATTTTTTGTGTATAATTCTCTCACAGTACACAAGCTCACTCAATAGCATTTGAGTGTTGACTGAGTAATTCTCATCAAGTATCTGTTCACATAGGTGAAGTAAAGCCTCTTGTAGCTTCTGTTGTAACTTAAACCTCTGTTGTAACTTAACCAATGCTGTACAATTGTTCTTGAGATATTAGGTATGATAAAGCTCATATAGATTTGATACTTTTTATGTGAGATTTTTTTTGACAAGGCATCAAAAGGAAAAAATGCATTTCAACTATTTTGTTGGGATCTTCCTAAATTGTTATTTTCCCCCTGAACTGCTCCGATGAGCTGCTTTTGCTGGTTCCCAGACTTCATAAATTTAAGCACTCAACTAGGCTGGAATCTCACTCTCACCCTTTCACTGTTGAAACTGTTAAATGTAGCCATCTCTTCTACTCCAATAGCTTCATGTCTCGCACTTCTCGCCTGTGGAACTCCCTCCCCATTTCTTGTTTCCCTGACAGCTATAATCTCCAACTATTCAAATGTAATGTCAGTCGACGTTTCCAGATGCCCTGATCTATTCCCTAAACTTCTCTTCATCCTTTCCTCTATCACTCCTCTTTGCTCTCGCTCCAACTCTCTTTAACCCCTTTCATGCTAGTGGCTTCCCGCCTTGCTTGGGGTGGAATGCTTAAAAAAATAAATAAAGGCTGTTCTGGACATAAATCATAAAAAACATAAATTAACAAGAATGATCATATAACATTTAGCACTCTGTATGTTATTTTTTTCACATTCATCCTGTCATTACAGGCAACTCTGATTGACAAACAATAGTATGAATAAAGACAAAAGGAAAAATTATCTTCACCAATGCATTTTGTCCTCTGATAAAGATATTTGCCTTGATAAAGTCCCTCAGAAGACAAAACGCTTAAGATAAGTTATCCTTTTGTCTTTATTCATATTGTCTTTTTACAGATATACTCCATCTGAATTTTTTACACAAACAATAGCATCTTTAAAGAATTTTGAAGTTGTGTTATCTCCTATGGCAACAGGGAAAAGAACCTTGACTGAAATTGAGAATTAGGCTACATATACAGTGGGAGAAGAATAAGGAATAATGCAGTGTGTTAAAGATTAAAGATTAATACTAAACTCTTTACATTGGGAAATATATTTACCTTAAGTGTAATAATTCTTAATTTTGATACATAATGCTTATCAAATTATGTTATTTTTGCCAGCTTCCTTGGGACATCATCAGGATTAAGCAAGTTTAAAAATGACTGGAATTTTTTCAGTCCCAATGGACATGATTTGTGTTTGCACAAGTCAAAGGATTCACATGTGATAGGGAAGTTGAGTAACTTAATGCTGTTGTATTAGTGAATATAAACACATGTTGACCATGTGCACTTGATTATGAGAACTGATTTGTGTATTTCATGTCAACATTGAGAAACAGCATTTTGAAAAAGCAAATTTAAGGCACAAGTAGAAAATATACTAAATTTAAAGCATTTATGCCACCATTTAAGTCATTCTATTTTTTTTTTAAACTTGCAAAAATTGAAATAAAATGCTGAGTAAAACATCTTTTGTTTAAATCTTCATTAAGTAGTTCTGTAATTCTTTGAATATAAGGTATCATGTTTACTGCACTTTTGCTAGTACATCAAATTCATAGTACCTCATGTTGGTATTTGTAGACACCTCAGAAAGGGTACTGAAAATTTAACCAAATTACTAAATATTAAAATATTTTTTAATCCCTTCTTAGTTGAGCTGAGAACTTTTCAGCACTCCTCTCAATGATTCTGCAACCATGTATGTTATTGCTTTATATACATACTTTTGTTCATTTAGTTGCCAGTTGTTGTTTTCTCTTACAGGAATTGAACCTGTATCCTACACGGAACCGTCATATAGCCTGATGTGCTATACCATTTTAGCTACAAAGGAAGCATCTTGTTAGCAAAGTCGACTTACGAATTACTGCTTTTTAAAAAATATGTAGAGGATGCATATTTTCTATGAAATTTCTTGGACATTCAGACCGATAAATGTTGTTAATACTGTTTATTATTAACAGAGCATTTACTTAAATATTTGTGGCTATATAAATAGCATATAACAATAAAATATATTAAAATAACACTACTATCACCAATCATACACCTTGTTTGTCTATTTGAATATGTAACAACATGAAAATTATAACATTTCTAATAACTAAATATATATGCTCAAATGCTAAAAGTTTGCAGATTAATAATTTGATATAGGCTTTAAATGTAGTGTAAATTTTATTTTTTCATTAATTATAAATTAATTAAATTTAATTTAAATCAGCATCTGTTCATCAATAAGAATATATTTTAATTTTCAATAAAAAATTATTTTGTCAAACAGATTAATTATTAAAATATTAGGTTGGTACAAAAATAATATCGTTTTTTGACGTATTTTTTTAACGTCAAAAAACGATATTATTTTTGCACCAACATAATATATGCTAATAGAGTGTCCACTATAATTTGAATCTTGTTTGTTAATTTTATTAAATCTTAATTTATACAGATTATTAAAGTTTTTCTTCACACAAGGAGCAATTAGAAAAAATAAAATATTTTACAACCAAATTAAAAAGAACAAGTTAAACCATGTCAATGCCTGAGGATTATAAAAAGATGAAAGATTCATAGATGCAAAGATAATGCAGCCCTATAATATTTTTTCTAACACAAAGAAATGAAAAGATACATCTTTTTACATAAAAAATATAAAATGGCTGCAAGAAATTGATAAAGAAAAATCCACCAAAACTTTGCTTCACACCACTCAAAAAATTATAATCTACAAAGAAATCTAAAAAGAATAAATATTATATATATATATATATATATATATAATGCTGTGGTATGTTGGTTTGTTTTTTTGAAGAATTTTTTTTTTTGCATAGGTAATCATTTACTAAGACCTAATCCTAAGCGGACTTGGAGCGACAGAGTAAGGTTGGGGCAGGAATAAAACTGTGCCTAATTTTCAGTCTGAATATAATCTGGCCAAGTCACACTTCTAAATGGATCAGCCTCAAAAGATATAAATACCAGCAAAAGCTGGTTTGTATTTTCCTTTTCCCATACCATGAAAAAGGATGACATGAGGTTATAATCCCAACTCAATCAACAGATTGCTTGCATGTGTTGGTAATCTATCCTAATGGCTCTCTCTCTCTCTCTCTTTTCTCCATTTTACTGGCCACACTGCAGTCTTTCCAGCAAGAAATGCTGAAATGCTCTAAAGCAAGACCCACTCCACTCTGTCCATCTTTCTGATAAAAAATAAACAAAAGGCTAAAACATGTCTTCTAAATGCAGGCAAGAGAAAAAAAATGCAAGAAGGAAATAGAATCACAATAGAAAAAAAAGAAAAATAAGATGACAAAAACTTAAAAAAACACAAAAAGGTAAAAATATCTTTTTTTGGTTTATCCCAGATGCTTTTTATGATTATCATTATTAACATGATTAGCTTTTTATATGTATTTGTTTTGTAATGAATGCATGAAAAAGTTAACATTCTTTTCTTTTTTCCAAGCTCTGTTGGGTGGAATCATACACAGATTATGAAACATTCTATCAGCAAAATACAGAGTTTTTTTCTTCTCTAAGAAACAGACATTTTGGACTATTCCACAAACTGAGAATTCTGAAAATTTAGGATCTAATTCACAGACAAAATATTATTTTAATATATTAAACACTGAGCAGGTTAAAAAAATGTAAAGTAAAAAGCTATGCGCTATATGTTGGATAATTTTGGAATATGAAAAAGGAAACTAACTCCAAAAAATAGTTGATTTTGTAAATATTTCAAAATTTAATCACATTATCCAAGTATACATTCTAAAGTTCCTTTTATGAATATATTTTTGCATATAATCATATAAGTTTGTATCTTTCTATGTAGTTACTAGTTCAAGTTTGATCTGAAATTTTCACTGTATAATGTAGAATCTATGTGATAAAACCATTAACTGTGAATGATAGAAATTATTTGCCACAGTTAATCGATTTAATGTTCACTAGTGAATTAAGATTTATCAACAAGGAAGGATTAAGTTGATAAATATTTGTTGCGTAAAAGAAATACTTTTTTATTATTAGACTTATTTACCTCTCTCTCTCTCTCTTTATATATATATATATATATATATATATATATATAAGGTTGGTGCAAAAATAATGACGTTTTTGACGTATTTTTTAACGTCAAAAACGTCATTATTTTTGCACCAACCTAATATATATATATATATATATATATATATATATATGCCTACCAAGCAAGGGGATAATGCTACTAAGATGGAAGGGATTACTGAGAATGAAACAAAATGAAAAGAAAGACAGGAAAATAAAAGAACAGGATTTAGAAAGACAGAAGATGGCAATTGATATTACATTTAAATTTTTGAAGATTGTAGTTGGCAAGGAAGCAAAAAACTAAAAGAGAGATCTACAGGTGAGAAGTGGTAGAAAAACTATTAGAATAGAGCTTACAGCTACATCTAGTGATTTCAACAATAAAACGATGAAACCTAGTTGTCAGTCTAGTAGTACACTTAAATTCATACAGTCAAAGTACCAAGGTGGAAACCTCAGAACAATTCCCATGAAAATATTTAGTGAAAAGACAGAGTGGAGGTTAGTATCAGCCATGATAACAGAGGGCAGAATAGAAAGATAGTAGATTAATATGATATGTTATTCTGTTTGTGAGGTGTTCAAATTTACAAGCCATTTCTTGCCATAGTTAACAACTGATTAAAGTTAATTTGAAATCAGCTGCCAATTTTACTTTATAGGATCAATTAGACTTACTATTAAAACTGAAGTAAATTGCTGAGTGTTGTGGAGTGATTTCGCAGTGGAGGCTTGTATTTGTACTAAATCGGTCCTAAAATAGGTTCGACATACAAAACGTTAGGAGCTTGATATAATAGGTATTACGCAGAGTAATCTGGTTGTGGTCGCTGATACTTTCGTATTCAACTATCGTCCGACATCGACTGACCCTTGTTTCTATTACTACTCCTACTTATATTAGGTGGGAGAGTCTATTAACTATAGAATAGGTGTGTTCCACCATAACATTGAGTGATCAGCATAAATACTGAGTTGAGAACTGATGACATCAGGAGCGTCATTAATGAAGATAAGAAACAATGTATGAACCCCCCCCCCCCATATTAATATGAGAGAATCTAGAAGAGTGGCCATTTAATTACAAATCATTACACAATTTGTTAAGAAAAATTGGCTCAATATATTTTGTATATTCAGGCAGCAACTTTTCTTTTATACATGTTTCATTGAATGTGGCAGACAAGGTAAATCTTAGAAGTTTTTCAAATGTTTTTTCATTTTTATTTTTTGGTGTCAAATGATTGTCTCTAGCATTTTTGGCCAATTCATTAGATATTTTCACATGGCTCATTCTTAATATGTTTGTGTTCTAAGGTTTATTGTATGGAAGTAGCAATAATTTTCAGTAGTGAAGGAAAATGCAGCTTTGAGTTTGGATAAATTTTACTTTTTACAGCTGAACTGTGAACTCCGACTTCCATGAGTTTGCAAGAGTCAATGGTGCTGTCATAGGCATTGAGGTATTTCAAACTTGAAATTGACTGTACTTGTCTTCACATTCTTAGATATAATTACTTTTAAATCCCTTTTCTTCATAGCCATCTGGGGTGGAGTAGGAGGTAGATGTTTAGGCAAATGTGGAGGGGTGGGGCAGAGACAGAAATTTTCTTACTGTTCTGTCTCATAACCATTTCATTCCAAAGACTAAACTAATATTAAACTTTATTTCAAATACCAAATTTTAGAAGTGAAGAAATGATACAAAATAAATGCTAATAAATATAATAAATATAAATAAAACATATATAATAAGCAAAATAGATAAATTCAAGATCAGAACTATAAATAATCTAAAAAAATTAGTTCTAAATAAGAAAAAAAAACAGATTTCCGATTTCCCTAAAGCCCCCAGTAGCCTATATATAGAGCCTATATAAAGAGAAGTAACATATAATCTCATTTTTGTTTAAGGCATAAGATATTGGCATAATTTTGCCAAATTTTCAAAGAATTTTTCAATATAACTTGTTGGAACTACTGAGCAGACAAAGCATGTTGCATGGAACAAAACATCAGATAGCTTTGTGCATATGTTGCATATGGAAGAATTTACTCATTCCATAATCATTTGTGGCATTGGATTTGCAACTTGAGAGCAGGTGTTATGCAGCAAAATTATTAACTTTGTCAAGATTTTTCTTTTCTATACATCATTCAAACAAGCCAGTTGCTCACTGCACTAACAGTTTATCCAGGCTCTATTAATTAGTAGCATAGAATTAATTTTGATTTGTACCAAATGTAGATTCTACATGAGCTCTTGAAGGCTGTTCTGGATCTGGTCATAATTTTTATTTATTTGGATTCTTATATTAAATCTATTTCATCACTGGTGAATATCTCGCCTGAAAATTTTTTTTTCTGACTTATGTAAGAAGAGCAATAAAAGTGTTTAAACACTGATGTAAGTTCCCATGTCACCCATTTTCCTTACTTCTGAATTTTGTTAAGGTTGGTAAACAACAAATTACAGTTGCCCAATTGCACCAGAAATAAAAAAAAAACAAAAAAAAAACAGAGAGCTTCATAGACATTTCTAATATTTCCCTAAGTCAAAGTATCATAGGGGGACCTTGTTTCAACCTAATATATAGATATGTGAGTACATGTGCATGGAAAAGGTCACTCTTTGAATGCTACAGGTACTGTGTAACCCAGTACATGGTCAGGTTATTGGCAACTAAACCAATTCTCCTACCACGCTTCTCTGGTGAGAAGGATGGCTAAACAATTAGCACAATGAGAAAGAAAACCTGTCAAAGGATGTGTGAATCATCATACAGGATCAATGGCCATCTTGTACACAGAATATGTTTGTTTAACACCATATCAATTGCTTATGGATCATTTAATGCCAAAATTTAATTTTCTTGGAGATTTGAACAAATAAAAATATGATATGTTATTCTGCTTTCACAATTGAATACATGGTCGATGATACCCAGTTTTTGTGCATATACATGTTTGTGTGTATGTGATTACTAGAGGTGGCAATATGTGTGTTTTATGCTGTAGTTTTGCTGAAGTTATATTTTGTAATACAGTTTGATTTCTTTAAGGAATTTTAGGATACTATATGGATCTATATCATGAAAGAGTTTGTTCAGGTTGGTTGATTTTTTTAGCAGCATATCAACCTCCATGGGTCATTTAATGTGGAAATCTAAATATTTTGAACACAATTTTATGGCTTCAAAATAAAATGTATTGTTGGTCATTTTGCTATAAATATACATTGTTTGTAATCTTACTATAAAAATGTATTTTTACACTTTTATAGTGTTTTGTTTTTGCTTGGGGGTCCACTATTTGCTCATAGCTGCCACCTTGAGTCAGGTTGAACCTGGGAGCAACAGTAATTAAGAAATGCTTCCACATTCCTAAAAACCTCCAATATGCTGATCAAAGACCTTGCTGCCAGATGTAGTTTATCATTATACCCAGGATTGCATACAGAATATAGTAACATGTAACACACATGGTAACCTATGGTAATTGGGACCTTACACCCCCAATCTAAATTGTAGGGTATTTTTGAGCAGCAGAGATCCCTAGAGGTGGTCCAATAACCATTGTCTCATGAGTAAGCTGTAGGTGTTTGGTAGCTAAGAAAGTAAACCCCAAGTACAAATTTTTAGTTGGGAAGAGTGATAAAGGGAATTCAAATGAAGTGAACCACTGGCTGCTTCCTGCAGCTCCTGCCATACAAAGTTTGTTGTGAACTTTCTTATGACACCACAAGTATCTCTGATGAAGCAAAGATGGTTCAAGTGAGGATTGTGGAAACAACACCTCTATCTTAATCCATACTTTCTGTACAAGTCCTTACTCCTCTTACAAAGCTTTCTGCATGTTTGTGTGTATATTTCACACTATTTAAAATAAAAGGTTAGGAAGGAAAACCCCATCAGTACTGGAAAGAGCAATAACAGCTACTGAACTTGAAAAACCTATTTTCCTGAATAATTGTTTTAAGAGAAAGATTTTATAAACTTAAATCAATAGCAGTGCTGGCTTCTCAGTCAGTGAATGCCAAATGTTTCCTTGCAGAGAAATGGCTAACAATACCATTACCATTTATAAGCATAGTTTATATAAGACTTAGAATACATGGATGAAAGTAATTCACAAGAATGTTTCTAGGTATTAGAATTTTTGAGTTGAGGTTTTTCTAATTGGTTCATTTGATCCAGTTTCTTGATTTTTTTATCCTTCCTCAGGTGTCCACCATATCCACTGAAATTCAAGGAGTTTAAAAATAGAACCTGCAAGGATACAGAAGGCACTTATCTCCATTTAGTGGAGATAAGTCATGCAGGTCACATGACATCCACTTAATGACATCACTCCATATAGTCACAAAAGTGCTGGTCATTTTTTCAGTTTGTTTTCAACAGCCAAATGAGAAGGTTGCTTTCTTTAGGCTTGGCCACCCCATGGCCTGGGACAATGCTAAATCTGCCTCCCTAGCAGCTTACAAGTCTATGGTGCAATTTCCCTTTGTGAATATATCTTACCCGGATACAGAATGAAACTCCAGCTCACTTATCATGAATAAAGAATAAATCTATGATAGCCTTTCTATACGTAAGTGTCAAACCAAGACTTGTTGTTTTCCATTTATGGAATATGTCTTTGCTTGGAACATAGATGAATCCAGCCCATTTGAATCTGGAGCCCTAAAAATGGCTTCTCCAGGTACAGAAGTATCCCACTATCATATGTAAGAACCTACCTTTTTGTTTCTCCTTACACTCTGCATTGTTGTGTAGATATATGTGATATATTATTCTCCACATGGTACATATATCTTTATATATAGTTTTGTGTATGTCTTAATATTATAAAAGTCTCTCTGAGAATAAAGCATGTTTGTCATTCTTTTCTTTTCAGCCATTCCATTCTGTCCAGTCCATGAAATATCAGTGTTATTATATCACGGATATAATAATGACCATAACAGGGGAAATGCAAATGGGAGAATAAATCTTTCTTCCAAGTGTTCCTGTTACAAACCCTTTGATCCTTTGGTCAGATAGTGCAGAATAATATACAGTAACTCAGATAAGCAGCTTAGCATCTGAGAGGAGAACTACAAGTTCAGAAATTCCCTGAAAAGGACACCACATATAAGAGGTAAAGAAATAAGAACAATATAGTCTAGTGGATCAAATAAAGGATTCTTTTTGATATTCTTGGAAGGTTACAAAATGTGAGTGATACCTGAGGGAAGCTGGAGAGCACAGTAGTCAAAATCTGATGAGTTGATGTATAATAATCAAATATTAAAAATTAGACCCTTTTCTTAACCTCTAGCAGATTGTGTAGCTCACAAGAATTCAGGCATTATGCAGTTTTACAGGCTGATATATTCCCACAAGTGGCTCAATCTGTGGGCTTATATTTAGATTGGTTGCCAAGGGAGTCTAGTCAGTCTAGCTATTTAACCCATAGTTGTAGGGAGAAATGAATTTATACCTTTCCCAAGGGTATTTGTGTAAGAAACCAATGAACTCTGACAGAATTCAAACTTGGCTTGTTAATTTCTTTTACCGAGACATCAACCATTAAACTATCTCTACCTACATCAAATATTAACAAATGATGAATTATATTTTAATGCTTACATCTGTCATCTTTCAAATATCAAGAAGTAACTTGTATTGCTCTTTTATTAGAGGACACAAGCAAACAATGAATTAGACCAGAATAAAAGAGAATGAGAGTATGGAGAAAAACCAAAAAGGGACAACAATTGTTCAGCTTTCTATTTTCTATTTGATTTACAATGAGACCAATTCTAACAGCTGAGACCAATCTGAAGACATGACCTCCCTATACAGATTTTATTTCTCTTGATTTTTGACATAAGTTGCAAAAATACTAGCAAGAAAAATTTTTCCATAGAAATTTACTGAAGGGATAAAGAATAAATCTATGATAGCCTTTGTATATGTAAGTGTCTTTGTGCAAACATACATGCATAAATGTATATGATTCAGCAAATATGTTGTTTCTTTTCTAAAGACTTTTGCAAAAGAACAGGTTAGAGAATTGTGATGGGAACTGTAAGGTTTATAGTTTTATTTACACATTCAACTTGGTGTTTCTTTCTTAAATGAATTGATGCAAACATTTAGCGCCTATAATTTGTAAAGTTAATTAATCTGTTTGGTGTATTTGCCACTGTTTGTTTTTGTTTGCTAACAATCCTTGAAGAGAATAGATCCTTCAGAGATTGTACACCTGAAGAAGGCTGTAGAATGGATTGGCCAAAATGTTGTGATAGCGATACTGGCTACACAAACAGTGGATAATCTAAAATACTTTCAGAATTTAATCTTATTTTTCTTAACATTTCATTCACTCTCAAATGAGGGGGTACTGAAAAGCTTTTAGTCTGACCTACTTCCACAGTGAAATAAGCATTTTGGGAAGTGGTCAGAGTAAACTGTGTGTGTAGATATGTCCAATAACTATTATACACAGCTTTATTCAAATCATTATTCTTATATTGGTCAGTATATTCACAATGTTTCATCTGTCATATGAATGAATTAATAAACTAGCAGAACAATCTCCTATCATGAACAACAGAATAAAAACAGCTTACCTTCATGGATTGAATAAAGTGTTCAAACTAATAGTCTTAGGACAATAATAATTATAGCAGACATCTGAAGAAGGCAAGATGGTGCAGTGGTTGAAACTATATGTATAATAATCAAGATGAGGACAACAGCTGGAATTAAAATGTGTTTAGTAATGATTATTCCTTATCTCAAAAATTCAAAGTGTCTAATAGCTTCAAAATCATGTATATGAAGAAGGACATCAATATTTCCATATACTTCATAAAAATATTGATATATATATATATACATTTTTTTGTTTTTAAAAATCTGTATCACCCCATGCAAGGCAGTAAAGTCACTAAGACACGAGGGGTTACAGGGTGGGGAAGAATTAGGAACAGAAACATTAATAATAAGCGGGAAGAGGAAACAGTAATCAGGAGGATAGTAGATAGCGATTAACATTGCATTTAAATTTTTGCAGATTAAAGTTGGCTGGAAAGCATGGAGCCGGAAGTTAGTTCCACAAGTTAGAAGTGTGAGAAAAGAAACTTTTAGCATAGAAGTTACAGCTAAATATAGCTAGCTCAACTGTAAATTGATGAGGTTTTGATGCCAATCTAGTACTGTGCTTAAATTCAAAAAGTTACCATAGCGAAGAGGTCATTTGAACAATTACCATGAACATATTTATAGAAAAAGACACAGGGAGGCAACATTACTGTGGTGAGAAAGTAACTGAAGTTGAGCCACCAGATCAGGACTAATAATATTGCTGATTCCTCTTTGGATTTTATCAAGGTGCTCAAGGTAAATAGCAGGGGCACCACACAATATGTGGCAGCAATATTCTAAGCATGGCAAATGGTAGACATAGATATGTAAGATTATAGATTCTGGAGTGAAAAATTGTCTCGCACAACACAGTGAAACAACTTTCTTAGCAGCTGAGCTAGCAATGGATTCAATATAGTTTTTCTTCTTCATCTCAGCTGAGAACATTAACAAGATTATACAATTTGCATATACACATACATGCATATATGTATGTGTATATAGAATATATGTGCAGGTAGTTTATAGGTTCAAATTTTGGTTTAGTCTGTTGCACAAATACCCTTGAAAAAAGTCATAAATCTGTTTACTCTTACACAAGATATAGTTTAACAGAAGGGTAGACTAGGCTCCCTACCCTTGTGTGCCAACCAGTCCAAGAGAAAGAAAAATGAATTCAGTACTGGAGAGGCCAATGGGAAACCACTCCACTATCTTTCCCAAGAATGTATAACAATTCACAGATAGTAAAATTTAAAGGAATCTGTGGAGAGTTATGATTGCCTACATCCTGAAGGGATATAACATTTAATATATATATATATATATATACATATATATATATATATAGCTACAACTCAAGTATTATAAGCATATTGAAGTATACATAAATGCATGAATATATATATACACTCATCTTTATACATTAGATACATCTATACCTACACATATATAATTTTAAATACATAAGTACATACATTCAGTTACACACACATATATATATATACATATGAGTGAGAGATTGGCACAGGTACACACAGATATATAAGTGTTTCTGTATCCTTAAGGTTCTATTCAAGGATCTGCTTGAAGAACTCAAACAGAGGACAGAGATCTTGAACAGAGCTAAGTAGCCGAGCAACAGCTGAAAGCTGAGAAAAGATGCCAGACAACAAAAATATCAGAAAAAAAATGCTCCAACATAATTCCCCCATCCCTATTTCCCCACCCATTGAAGAAAAAAAAATCCAACAAAAAAGAAAAAAAAAATGAACAAGCACTAATCAAGATGAAATAAAAGCAGAGACTTGTGCATGCCACACATATTGTTAGGGTTGGGGAGGGGGATAAAGTTTGGGTGTAGTGCTGAAGACTGCAAACATCAAAGACTATCATGTCAGCCTCCATGACAGAGCATCAGGTTTGGTAGGCAAAAACTTATCACTCCAGACCCACAGGGATGTGGCATGGCTAAGTAATACCAGATCTATGCAAACTTTCTCTTGCATATAACACTGAAGGCAATAGATGATGATGGCAAAAGGTTTTGCCAATATTAAAAAGTGGTAAAGCCTGACATATTGGCAAGATGCTTTTTGATTCTGTTTAATTTGACTTTTGGATGCTTTTGAAAAGTTTAAATATATTTGTTGTAATTTTGGCTTAGGCTGTTTATATTAATTTTGAAGGATTATCATTGAGAATGGCATGAATTTATTTCCCATCCAGCACACAGTTCTATTGACAGATAATGTGACACAATCTCTTATTACTGTATCATAAAAAAATCATACCTGCTCGGCCCGGTGGCTAGGATCAAAGTGTAGTATCTGTGCTTTGTGAGCTGCTGAGTCGGGTGTCTGTCGAACTCTCTGCTTGCAGGGAGGAACCCTGATGAAGCTCCGCCGAAGGGTAGAGTTTCGTTGGGGGAGGTTGACGGAACTGGCCCCCCTCGGTGGGGTTGGATGGTTATTTATTTTTGGCTGAGCCTACAGGCTCGGAGATACCCACATTAAAAAGGCCTTGTGCCACATTCAATCCTCGTGGGTGGATTGATAAATACCATCTCTTATTACTGGCATACCACAATTAGAATTAGTAAATTAACACTTGGTGCACCACTTTCCCCAACAACTTATGTGTCCAGCTCCTGCTGTCCTATAGTTAAACCTGATATTGGCTAATAAGAGACACTCTCTCTTTATCTCTCTCTCTCCCTATATATATATATATATATATATATATATATATATTTTTTTTTTTTTTTTTTTTTCTATAACAAAGTGGAAAAAGTTTACTTGTGATGTGTTTCATCCTTCAGGACTTCATTTGACTAAATTTGTTATGTTGGTATAACTACACTTGCACACGACAGAGGGGTGTTGGGAATTTTATATTTTTTTTATCTAGCTGAATTCATTTAAATTCTTTTTTCTTTCCATTACTTTTGTAATTAGGTATTCCACACTGCTGTGAGAAGATCTGCCAGCCCAATAAATTCCTGAAGGACGAAATACATCACAAAGTAAACTTTTCCCATTTTGTCATACAATTTCCTCAATACTGTTCTTGATATATATATATATATATATATATATATATATATATATATATATATATATATATATATATATATATATTACAATGAATCATTCATGCAAAAAGTAAATTAGTAAAGTTAATGAGATAAAATGGCAAATTCACTTTGCTAACTAAATTTTAAAAATACATTAACTCACTAACCACTCGATGAATGTTATGATCCTTGTTTTTTAAAATTATAAACTGTATTAGGTCTTCCTTAAGTATGTAAGTACTTTTGACAGGTTCTCTGGTCATCATCAGGCATGGAAGCTATTTTCTTTTTGGTAAAATTCAGGTAGCATCTGAGACAAAAAAATATAATGGAAATCGAAATATGTTTTTTTTTAAAGTGTGTTATTGATAACAGATACAAATTTGTGGAGCATGCAGTCGCAATCTTAAGGTTGAATTTTTTAAAATTAAAGTGAGAGCATTTTTTACTAATATGGCAATTTAAAAATTTTTTTGTTGTAGGTGTTTTATAGTCAGCATGGCATGAACTAAATAAGTTCAATAACTAGAGAAATGTTTTGGTTTTTTCCTGAAATGTATGAATGATTCATTATAATATAAATTAAACTACACCACATAATTGATTTAAAAGAACTGATCCAAATTGCATCACTCAACAATGTCACCTATGCATAATAAAAGGATGTGAAGTAAATCAATTTTGCCTTAAAAATAAACAATAAAAACTTTTCTTTTAGTCCATTCATGTCTTAATGATTTCTATTCTTCCATGTGTTGTCTACATTAATTGTAAGGTTTTGTTGTCCTATTTAAGGCATTTTTAAAAGGAAAACTTCAAAGTAAATAATTTTATTAATTATGTTCATTATTCTTTAAAAATATGGCTAGAATGTGTTTTTAGTCTTATTCAAAGTTTAGCGATAGTTATATTCTTTAGCAAATTATTTATACTAGTCTTATGGTATTTGCCCTCATTTTAAAGCATTTTTAAGGCATTACATCTGGGTTATGTCATGGCTTTTGGAACAAGCAGGTTATTTCTATACACACTTACCCAAATCTGATTAAATGTCAGAAATTATTTTTGAAGCACTTCTTGTCTAGCTGAGAACTTTTCAGCACCCCTTTGTATGTGTTCACTTGCAAATCTATCATTACCAGACATATCTGTAAAACCAGACAAACTACATAAAAAATGAACTAAATACTCTTTGTTTGTCATATTCAATATTACATGTACAAATAAAAAATTGTTTCCCAAATATATATTTATGGAGTAAAAGTTGGATGAGAATCTGATGGAATAGTAAATATATAAGGAAGGCAATTTGGAAAACTTACTTTGACATGTTACGCCAATGAGCTGGCATCACAATCTAGTTTCTATAAAAATACAGTTGAGGAAGAAATAAAATATTTAGCTGCTTAAAATGAATCACATTTTGTTTTGCTAATATAGATTTTGTTCTTTTAAAATTCTTAAAATTCTTTTTCTGATGATACTAGGGAACATGTCAAAATAGAATTTCTCCAATTTGTCTTATGTGTTTACCATTTTATATAGTGCACTCGTCAATTTCAACAGATGTGGGTTTAACAGTACAGTTTTAGAACTGATCCACCAGACTAACTCCATTCCTTAGTTCCACCAGTTCAGATCTTAACAGCCATGCTATGTCCACAGAGCTGAAACACTCATTCCTCCATATTCCATTTGTAAGGAAGAAGTTCCACTCACACAGATTTAAGAACTACTGCATTGTGGGACAAACTCATGTGAATGATTCTCTGAACCCTGAAATTTTAACCTATTCAAGTCAGGAGTCAGTTATTACATATCTGCCATATCCTCATAATCTCCACTTTCTTTCCTCTATCCTTATGCTCATATGGCACACCTCGTTCAGTAACCCTCTACCTTGAGTCGCTCTTGAGCCTTGTAGTAGTTGAACATTAGTAACAAAAATATAACACAAGTAATTTGATTATAGTGGTGAAGGCTATTTATATTATTTACATTCTTCAGACTGTTGTCCTCATCTTTGTTGAATATGGCAATAAAGATGAGGACAGTAGTCAAAACAATGTAAATAGTGTAAATAATTACAATATCTCATCTCAGAAATATAGACAGATAGTGGTGAAGGCTTTTGTAGAATGAAATACTTTTCATAAGAATTAATAAAGATAGCAATGGTGTAGAAAATGCCACAAAGTTATCCAAAAACCCTCCTCAGATTTGAATTCAAAATTTTCCTCCTTCTATACTGGTTGTCAATCCTGCTGTTTAACCCATAGTTGGGAGGAGAAGAGATGGATTTATGATTTTCCTGAAAGGTATTTGTGCAAAAGTGAGCACAATGACCTTGGCTGGAATTTGAACTCTGCATGCTAATTTCACTTGTTTAAATTTTAATTTCTTGATCTATAGGCCAGTTGATATTAATTTCATTGTTTAAAATAACAGGGAAGGGATGTCAACTCAAACACATGTGCCAATTAAATATAATGTTTAGTCATAAGAAATATATATATATATATATATATATATATATATATATATATATATATATATATGTATGTATGTATGTATGTATGTATGTATGTATGTATGCGTTCATGTGTATATGGGAATATGTGTGTTTGTTCTTAAAGCAAATCAAGTATGATATGCTGTTTCACAAAAACAAATTTATTAGATTAAAATCCATGAGTAAAATTTAGAATTGCTTGCTTTTGTTTCTGCAATTTTTTCAAGTTAAAATTTTATAAGTTTCAAATTTACAACTTTAAAATTTGGATTTTAATCACAGCTCAATATCAAAATTTTCCCTGATAAACATTTCAGCTCCAATTCTTCATTTCCCTTGCTGTATTGTTCCTTTTCATTTGTTTAATGAAAAAGAGATAAACGTATTTTCAATTCTGTTTTGTAATTCGCTTTTATTCTGGATGGATAAAATGACAAATTACTCTTATCTGGGAGAGAAGATTAAAAAGTGAGATTTGACCAGCTGTGATTGAAAAGACTTAAATATGTGTATGGCTTCTCCCTTCTGTTAAATTCATCTTTTTCAAAAAATTAGAAAATCTGTTTTTCATAGATACAGACACAAGTGATAAAACTGTAAATTAACTTTGGGTGCATTCTGAGATGTTAATGATTCTTGACTTTAAATTTCAGCATATTGTTAAAGGGTTTTTACTAAACAAAGATTTAAAAGAAATGTTTTTTTAAACTAATTTCATATCCTAAGTGCATATTTTTGAAAATATAAAATTATGATTATTTGGAAAACTGCTGCAAATTAAATTTAATTTAAAAATTAAATCAATGAATATTTGGAATATTAAAACAAGTTTTAAAAAAATCACTGATTATAAAAAATATTTTGCTTTCCTGATTAAATACACATAACACCTGGTATTCACAAGTGGTCACTCATCTAGGTGCTGACCAGGCTTGACGTTGCTTAACTTGGATGATTGTATGAGAACATATAGGGATAAGTTTGCAAGATGCTGATTGTCATACTGGAAGGTTCTTTGTTTCAATTTTACACCAATTAAAACAAATTTCTAAAATATGGGAAACAACTTCAGATCTTATCAAAGCCTCCACATATCTGTCCATTGTAAATGTAATAAGATTTGATAGTCTTAAATTGTCTAAAGTAAGAGAAATAAGATGAATGAAAATTAGTGAAAAATTAACAATAATGACAATGCTTCTGATTGGAAATTCAAATAACTTTAGATTATTATATCTTATTACTACTTGATATTAATAAGCAAAAGAAATAAGATGAATGAAAAACTAGTCAAAAATTAATAATAACAATGCATTTGCGAGAAAGTTTATTATATTTTATTCATTTTATTGTTGCTTTTTAGTATGTTGTGGTCTTCAACAATTTTTATGAGATTTTTGTACCCCTGGTACATTTGAACTGCAAATAATTTTCGACAGACTCAGATGAATCTGTCAAAAATTACTTTTCCTTTGGAGAAAAAGTCCAATGAAAAAGTAAGACATAGAATTTTAATCAAGAAATTTTAACATATATATTGATAGAACATTATATAAAAGGAAAAATGAGAAATGAAATTAAATGCGACAAGTTCAAAGCATACTTCAGTTCCTGTAGCTGAGGTACTTACATTTCTGTGGGAAAAAAAAAAAAATAATACATCTTTTCACTATGAAAAGTCACTGAGAAAGAGCTGGATTCTTTCAAATATCACCTGTAATAATCATTGGGGAGTGGTAATTCAAAATCTTACTGGCTGTGATTGTCACCAGGTAGTGGTAATCCAAAAAATAATCCCTCTCAGATGGAATATTTTCTTATGGAATTTGATTTGTAATGCATGTTTCAATGGGGTTGTTCCCTGGGAATTTATGAAGAATTTTGCACCACCTGTAATTATTGTCAGTGGGTGATAATTCAAAATCTCACCACCCGTGATTATCACCAGTCGACAGTAATCCAACAAGTAAAACATTAGCATAATACCTGTCAAAAACAATGGGATTATTTACAATTGGATTAACACTTCTGTCTAAGATCAGTGTAGTATCTGTGTGCCCTGTCTAGGATCACAATATCATTCTCTGAATCTTCTGTGTAGCATAAGAATGTAATATCTTTTCAATGAAAATTTTTATGCACACACACACACACAAATATACATATATACAGACATGGAAGAAATGATATCCAAATCTATCAGATTAATGCTGAGTAATTGAATGACAAAATGGAAAAACACTCCTGTTTTGAGTTTCAGACTATTAATGGTTTTATCAATGGAGTCTTATATATAAGGAGGAGATGAAATACAACAAATGCCTGTTAGTAATTTACATTGAGAAATGCTGAAGATATAAGGAGCCTGGGCTTTAAATATGGCCATCAAAATAACATGCACATAATTAAAATTAGATTAACAGATAAGAATGGCCGGTAAGTTAGATAATATTCCAATGTTTTACTGGCATTAAAATCAGAATGACATCAAAATAAAGTAACTATCTCAAAAAAGAATTGGGAAAAAACAAAACTAACATATTTTTAAAATAGTGCAATAATCGTTTAATAATAACTATGCAATTTATGGTTCCTACGTGTTTTTCTTTTTAATTTTTTAAACAAAAGAGAAATCAATCATTTGTGCTTATTTTACTTTTTTACTCTTCTGTTTTTTTCAACAGAGATATCCTCTTCCAGTTTATAGTGAATAAAACAATGAAATATTAACTGTCTCACCCAAAACATTGAATTTAGTTTTGTTTAAATCCAAGAATATTATCTGGAGTTATACTGAAGAAAAAGGAAAAAATGGACTTTTAGTAATTTATTGACAAATTCTGTTTATTAACAGGTAAGAAATTTAAAATTTGACTTGATTTTAAATAAATTTAAAAAAATTTTATATTGAATATATACAAGGCTTTTCTGTCTGAATTTTTGGGATGAGAAATTTAAGAAAATTTTATATTGAAAATATACAGGGCTTTTCTGTTTGAATTGTTGGGATGAGAAGTTATTTATATTCAGACTAAAGTCCTCATCTTTGTTGTTGTTTTCACAATGTTTCAACCATTGTGCCCTCTGATTTTCTTTAGGTGTCTGTTGATCCAGGAGTCCTCTGGGAATTTCAAACCAAACACTCTACTCAATATGAGGGTAGATTGTCCTTGTTCTGCCATCTACATTTAGGGATATTTAATTTTGTTCATTTTTAATATTGCTCAGCTATTGGTCTCCCCTGTTTCCTTGAGTCTAAGTGTGCGCTACCTGATCCAGGGATTGGACTCACAATTACTATACCACTAAATGAATTTAAATTATCACTTTAATCTACTAAGCTATTGTCACCTGAAAAAGGCTGGACACCATAATGGTGATAATAACAAAAAACATGAGGATATTAGTTTATTAACAGATTTTAAAGAAATTTAAGATTTTATCTTGAAAATATACAGGAAATTTTTGTCTGAATTTCTGAGATGAAATGTTATTTACATTATTTGTATTCAGACTAATGTCCTCATCTTTGTTACCATTATCACAACATTTCAGATGTTGCACTCTCCAGCCTCCTTCAGGTATCTTTCAAGGCAGGTAATCATCAGTCCATTAGTCCAAATGTAAATAACATTTTTTTTAATACTGAGGATAAAACCTTAAATTTAAGAAACTCTAGTTCAGTACTCTAACTGTTCAGCAGTTGTGCATTATGTCATCTAAATGTTTACATCTGCTTCAGCCTCAAGCAAGAATTTGTTTTGATTTAAGTTAATGACTGTTGATGTGGAAAGAAGAATCAGGAAGTGGATTTCAAATTCTAGCCCAGTCAGTTCTCTTCATTTATGCACTGATGCCTTTGGGAAAGGCAAGAATCCATCTTTTCTTGCACCAACCTTAAGCTATATAGCAGGATAGATGTGCTCTCTAGCCTTGGTTGCCAACCAGTGTAGATAAAAAAATAATTCTGAATTCAAAACCATGGAGAAAGCAACTGGAAACTACTCCACTATCTATCCCAAGAAGTCATGATAATTCTCAGATAATAAAGAAAAGGAATCTGAAAAGCCATGATCACCTATTTTCCATTAGATTACAATTTAGATATTTTCTTCATTCAAATGAATTATAATTAAAAAGAATAAAAACTCCCCAGAATCAGACACCTTTTCAATATTCTTACCATACAGCTACCAAGTTTCTAGATTATCTGAGTTGTTTTATCCAGTAATTTCTTTTTAATAAGTTATGTCAAAGGAACTTACAGTTCCCAAACTAATGCTCTAACCATCTATTATTTTGCAAGCAAACAAGCAAACTCAGGAAAGAGATTATAACAAAATCTAATTTGTTTTTCTTATCTGAACAATGTAAAGATAATATTAGGGGTAGGGATGAAATGATGTTTCTCATAGTCAATTTTTATTTACTGTACTATATATATATATATATATATATATATATATATATATATATATATATATATATATATAT
This sequence comes from Acanthosepion lycidas, assembly GCA_963932145.1. Lineage (NCBI taxonomy): Eukaryota > Metazoa > Mollusca > Cephalopoda > Sepiida > Sepiidae > Acanthosepion > Acanthosepion lycidas. The sequence continues at coordinate 58,166,797 of OZ010592.1, read as the reverse complement.
ATATATATATATATGCATGCATGTGTGTGTGTGTGTTTATACAAAGTACATTTATGAATGTATGCATATATGGTGATATATAAGTATGTATATATACATATAAATAAAAGAATATATGTATGTACATATATAGAGATATGAAAATATGTCTGTGTATATATATATATGTGTGTATTTGTGTGTGCGTACAAAAAATAAATTGCTAAACTAAGCAAGAGTTTGAGAATCTAATATACCATTGTGTGAAGTTTTTACTTGATATAACATAATTTAGCATTATTGGAATATGACACCCAACTTCAAGGCCATAAACACAGAGGTTGGTAGTCGAGAGAGAAGAAATATTATGAAAAGGAGAGAGAAATAAATGTAGGTGGGGGAGACAAAAAGTGTGAAAATAAGGTGGGAGGTTTTTAATATCTGATTTATTAAGTGTCAACCCTCACACATGTTGGCTTATGCACACAGGAATATATATATATATATATATATATATATATATATATATATATATATATATATATATATATATATATATATATATAGGACTGTATTAATTTTAGCACAAGGCCATAGTCATGAAACACCTGTTAATGAACTCCCTATTAATGTTTTGTGTGATCATATATATATATATATATATATATATATATATATATATATATATATATATACACACACACAAACACAGTTATATTTACATTATGCCAAAAACTGCACCAGAATTAAAGATCTTATTAGTGGGAGGTCTTATACAGAAGATATCTTGAAATTTTTATACCAAAATAGATTGTTACTTGAACTCACATGTAGTTCAATGGTAACTCAGAACATACATTAATTTAATCAATTTTTTTCTACATAGTTAATTGAAAAAATACAGCCTGTGTTTATCAATAACAGAATGATATATTTGTGTGTATCTGACTTATGATATTCAAAATAACATAACTTCATGGTGTCCGATTTTATTATGCAAGTCAATGTTTTCGCAAATTGGTATTAACTAACTGATTTTTTTAGGATATATTTATATTATTTATATGATAAATATAACATGTACATTGAGGATGTTTTTATTTAAAAATATATACAATTACCTATTTGGCCATATGAAACTTGATTATACCACTCACATGTTGGTCATCTTATTGTAAATAAATGTATATAAAACATTTTTAGCACATTGCCATGGGTTGAAAAAGATATAACCTCAAAAAAATAAACAAAATATTGAAAAGGCACTGTAATGATATTGAATGATAGGAACAAGAATTTGGATAGAGTGAAAAATTTGATGATCATAGAGCAGTCAGAAAAGAAATTAAAATCATTGGCAAAATAAGATGTCTTTAAGAAAAATGAAAAGAGTAATAAGCAATAAAACTGCGTTGACTAGCAAAAAAATATTTGTTGATGTTGGTGTTGCAAATGTAAACAAAAAGAAAAGATGCAGAATATTAAGAACATTGGCTAAAGACATGAAAGCAACTAAACTATCAACTTTAAGTAAACATCACAAACAGAAATGTGTAAGTTGGGCGAAGAAGTACATGAAAACTGATTTATCTACAGTCAGTTATGTGCCATGCATGATATGTGCTCAGGCGATCATGTATCTTTTGATTCATGACTAACGAGGCAGATTTTTTTCTGCAGTAGAATCCATTACATTCACTTACATGCTAATACCCTTGGGAAAGGTATGAATGCTCTTCTTCTCCCCCAGCTATGGGTAAATAGCACGACTGACCGGGTTCTATAACCTTGGATAGCAACTGGTCTACCACAGAAAAAAATGGCAACCTACTACAGGAAAAAATCTGCCTCATCAGTTATGTATCAAAAGATACATGATTGCCTAAGCATGTATCATGCATGGCATATAACTGACTGACTTTGAGTGGTACAGGTTACAAGCAAGAAGCTTTATGCTAAAGAGTATATTTATATCAGACGATGCTTTTTCATACAGATGATACCAAGAAAGGTTTCAAAGATACAAAATTATTGGAGAGAATTCCATATATTAAAGGAATAGAAAACTTGTGACTCAACAGAATTAAGAGAGATGTGTATGAGAACAAAAAACAATATTCAAACAAACATCTCTGGAAAGCAATATAAACTGCTAGAAGTAATGTTAAAGCCAAAATAGTACAAAAGTTAAAATCAATGAATAATCATTGAAATCAATGAAAGGACTGATGAAGGTTATAGAATGTCAATAACCAATGAGCTATTTTTATTTAATGTCATGTCTCTTAGGACAAAGGCAATTATAACTCTCAACACATTCCATTTGTTTATCATCTGTGAATTGCCATGATGTCCTGGAAAAGATAGCGGAGTGGTTTCCTGTTGTTTTCAACATGGATGGAATTCAGAGTTGTCTTTCTTCTAGACTGGCTGCCATCCAAGGCTATAGAGTCCATTCTGTCCTGGTATTTAACAAAGAAAAAGAAAAAATATATTCATACTTTCACAAGGGTATTAACTTTTACCACACTGTATGTGACTTTATTTGCTGTACAAAAAGTTTATCCTGCCACCGAAGGTGACTGATCCCTGAACAATAGTGTGTTTGAATTTGATAGTTGTATTGTCATAACCTGATATGGAAATAGAAAAAAGTGAAAAGCTATTCTAATGAGCAGTCATCTAAGATTCACAAAGTAAATTAGTTGTTGGGTCATTTTAAACTTCTATTTAGGTTGATAAATGAATCAAGTACCAAAAACTGAATTCTTCTTCTTTTTTTTTTTAATAAATCTTTGATTTTAGAAAAAGGAAAGTGGTGAAAAGCAATTTTTTCAAAATTCTTAGTTTCTGATTTATGATGCTTACTATATTTTGGGTTACTTAATCCTTTACTTCATTTGAGATTTTTGTGGCCCCAGAGAAGATATGGTCACCTCTCTTCTCCATCCTCCACTAACCTCTATTTTTCTCTGAGTCTCTGCTCGGTTCATGCCTGTCTGTTCTCAAATGTTGCCTTCCTATCTTAAACTGGAATTCAAAAATTCTTATCACTAAACTTAATTTAATATAAGAATCATTTGAGGAAAAATATACATCTCTATTAAAGACTACCACATCATGAATCCCATAATTCATTATGGTTATATGTATAGTCCATGTACTGCAGCTGTAGGAGTGGTGAGTGTATCTAAGGCAAGATATCCTGAAGTGGGATGGGCTCCATCAGGCTGATTTTGAATTAAAAATTGTCTTTTACCTAAACTAGCTACCTCTCATAAGTCTGTTTAGCTATTTAACCCATAGCTAGTAAGGGTATAGAGACAGATTCATGCCTTTCCCAATGACATTTTTGTACAAGTGAATGCAGCAGACAAGCTTGGAATTTGAACTCTGCATACCAATTTCACTTTTCATGCTGACATCTGTTACACTAGTTGCACATCTGTTAATGACTATAATCTTTAACTAAAATGTATGTCATGCACATTCCTAGGAAAAGAATTCCCATTACTTAATGCTTATTTAACAGTTGTAGAATACTGTAATAAGATGAAAATAAATACTAGTCAAAAATTAATAATGACAGTGCTTTATGTCAGCAATTTAGACAACTTAAGACTATTATGTCTATTACTACTACTACTACTACTTGAACAAAAATAAGACAAAAAGTGACTAATCAAAACTGAATAATGATGGCAGGTTTTCACATAAGTCATTTGGACAACTTAAGGCTATTATATCTGTTAGGTTGGTGCAAAAATAATGACGTAATAATGTCATTTTTTGACGTATTTTTTAATGTCAAAAAATGACATTATTACGTCATTATTTTTGCACCAACATAATACTACTACTAGTTGTAAAAAAAGAATGTTATATCAAGAAAATTTGGTTATGGAAAAGTCTAGCTATATACCTAAAATTGAATGATGTTTGCTAATTAGCTTTCATAACCTAATTGGTAAGATGCTGTATCAGTCAAAAAGACTCTCAAGTATAAGGGATATAATTTCAAATGTCATTCAAAATTTTTCTTTGATTTATGTTACTAACTTAATGGTTGAGAATGTTAAAATCATTTGAAAGTTGTAATACAAATTAACAAACTAATGAAAAGAGATTATTGAAAATTCAATTATGATACTATTTAATCTAAGAAATTTAGGCAACCTAAATGATTTTGTCTCCTATTTGGACAGCATGAAAGTAAGACTAATCCAAAAATGTATATAATGATGACAATGGTTCATTGAAGAAAATTAGATAATTTATTTCTTTTTTTAATCATTTAACCCCAAGCAAGGTAATAATACCACCAAGATGCAAGAGGTTACTGGCAGTGAAAGAGAATGAAAAGAGGAGAAATGACAATAAAAGAACAGGATTCAGGGAGACAGAAGATAGTGATTGGTGTTGCATTTAAACTTTTGAAGATTGTAGATAGCAGAGAAGCAAGAAACAGGTGAAAAGTGCAAGAAAAACTATTAGAATAGAAAATATGGTTACATCTAGCTAGTTCAACAGTAATCTAGTTGCTAATCTCATAGTACACTTGAATCCATGCAGTCAAGGCACCAAGGAGAAAAGCTCATTTGAACAAATGTCATAAAAAATATTTGTAGAAAAGACAGAGGGAAGCCAATTAGAGTGATTAGTTAGGACAGTGACTGAATTTGAGATGCTAAATCTGGACTGATGACATTACAGACACTTTTTTGGATTTTGTCAAGAATCCCAAGATATATATAGTAGGAGCACCAGACCAGATGTGGCAATGATATTCAATGCATGGATGAATGGTAGACTTATAAATGTGCAAGATGGATTCTGATGAGAAAAATTGTTGGTCACAACACAGTGAACCAACTTTCCTAGCAATAGATTCAATATAATCACTTCAATTCATGAGGAAAACATTGTAGTTGTTTTTTCCAAGGAAGTAGTTCAAAATGAAAAATGAAATATATAGGAAGAATGAGAAAGATAGAAAAAGAAAACCAGAAGAATGAAAAGTAGAGGTAGAATAAGGAAGAAATTGAAGGAAATAATCTATGAGAAAAATGTAAACAAATGAAAAGCATCAAAATATCTTTGGCAAGATAGACAAAGAAAAATATGCTGCAATATATTGAAAATAATGGATGCCAAAATAAAAAGTTGGCTTTACAGCTAAAAGGTTCCTATCTAAATACAAGAAAACAATTAGTAGAACAGATCTTTGGAAGTAGGCCTGGTTCAAAATTCTTGTAGCCCCCACTCTGAGCTTATGATACAGGGCTCACACTCTACTACATCTCAATTTTCATAAGGTAGTATTCATATAAAATACAAATTTTATTTTAACATACATATGTACAATAATGGATCATATGCAATATAAGTGTACAATTCAACTAGAATAATTGAAAATAAATACAATGTATCTAAGTACAAATTAGAGACATGTCATAATAGATCATTCATTTGGCAGCAATTTTTAGCATCAACTTGCTAAAAAGTTGAAGAATTTTAACACATTCAACATTATGGATAAAAAAATAGTGAATTTTATATAGTATTTTTTAGATTTAGCATCAACAAACAAATTTGTGGATTTGGACAAAAAAACCCTAGAATGATGTCATAATTAATGAAAAATTTTCATCCCTTACTAATTAGTTGTGCTTAGTTTAATTTGTAATGTATATAAATGTAAGCAGAAAAAAAAACAAATGTTGATAAAATAGTGAGGGTCACAAAGCACTAGTCAGGGCTCCCAATTAGGCTGGTTGGTTGTATTTGAGGTAATATACACTAGGCCTATTTGGAAGAGAAGATTTGCATGAAAAACACAGTTGTTAGAAATGACATACATTTTGGTTAAATATTATAGTCATTAGAAGTTTTTTCTTTTTTTAATCATTTCACCCCAAACAAAGTGACAATGCCATTAAGATGCTAGGGGCTACTGGGAGGGAAAAAGAATGAGAAAAATTTAGAAGGAATGAGAACCTAAACAGGAAATAAGGGATAATCCTCTACTTATGTTCAAAAGACAAGGAGGGAGTGTGAATGAGAGTGATTAACAAATCTATTTACCCCTATTGAAAAAATAAATTAGAAAGGAGGGAAAAAAAATTAATAAATAAAATTTCAGATTTTAGACAGAGATGTTAGAATTGTAGAGTTAAAGTAAGAACATGTATGATTCAAGTGTATGTATTCAGATAAGGACAGTTGATTATGTAACCACAGTTTCTAGATGAATTTTAACTACTTATTTTGATTTTAAGATACTTGTATTGTCACCTAAAAATGAAAAAAAAGCAACTTTTGGTAGGTTGGCAACTACTAAGTGGAATTATCGTTCAGCTTACATCCCATTACTCTCTAAAGCTGATGGGAGAGTGAGGACAAACAGTAAGTGTCAAAGAGAGTGGATTTACCCATTCACATAGAGATATAGAAATTTTTTTTTTTTTAATTTTAAAATCTTAACTCAGATATATGAAATCTAGTATATAAATGGAGAATTACTTTCCTTAAAAGAGACTGCTCAAAACCAAAGTGACCATTTTGACACATCTGCATCCAAACATGTGAATGACTAAGTATAAAATTAAAAATGATAGATTAATTAAAGAAAAAAAAAACAAAACTATCTATCTATCTATCTATCTATCTATCTATCTATATATATATATATATATATATATATATATATAGATAGATAGATATAGATATGTATTAATTTTGTGTTTAAATGTTATTTTTAATGGATTTCAATATTTGAGTAGATGTTGAGCTTTTATTTATATATTAAACAGTATATTTATTTATTTCCCTCTATTGGCCTGATTATTTGAGAAATCTTATTGTTGGAAAGCACATATTTTCTAATAAGATTCAGACTTTCAGAAAGTTGGGATAGAGCTTTATCCAAAACTATATATATATATATATATATATATATATATATATATATGTGTGTGTGTGTGTGTGTGCCTGTGTCCATATATAAGTTTCAGATAAGGTTATGTCTGCTCCCTCTGACTTCTTCAAGCTAGAGGGAATTGATGCTCTCAGCAAAATGTGTCTTATAACTTTTCGACTGACTCATTATCTCCACCTTTGTTTTGGATACTATTATATATCCTACAAAACACACACACACACATATATAAACAATCAGTGTTAGATAGGTTATATTCCAACTTTCTGAAAAACAGTAACAATGTGTGTGCTAAATAAGAGATTGATTTGTACAGAGAAAAGAATTCAGATTATGAGAAAGAGATTGAAGAAGATAATCTGTAAAAGTTGTACAGAAATAACCTTTGAACAAATCATCATTTTCCACAAAATAAAGTGCTTTCTATTCTGTTCTCTTCAAATGAACATCTTAGACATATTTTTCTTTTTCTTTCTACACTCTTTTCAACTTAGAAAGAACCCATCGACTAATTGGCATGTTCATTTACTGAAATTATTAGCAAATGGAGGAAATGCATTTCTCTTGACATTCTATTAAAATGAAACAACCATTTTATCGAATCACTGATGTTTAAAGTTTTTACTCTGATGACATTGATTCATTCACATCCGTTTTCTATTCATTTTTACTTTTGTGATAATGTTTTGGTCAATATGCAAAAACAATTAAAACTGGTTCACATGAATTTTTTAATATTAGCGTTTATCCAATACAAACTCACGAGACACTCAAGGTAGAGGGTGGTTGTTAAAATGGTTATAATGAATAAGTCGTGTGATATGAATGAAAGAGGTGATAGGAAGTGATGATTATTGTAGGAATAAGGATAGATAACAAAATTGAACCTTGAAGAGATTAAATCAAGGAAGCATCTATGCAGAAATTTGTTTTCTTCAGAAAAAAGCTGTCAGGGTAAAACTTTCTCTGTCAATGTTTAACCTTCATGCGTGCAAAAAAACAATGAGTCAAAAAGATGGTTATTCTCTTGACATTGCTATTATAGTAAACTTCCTTCACTCCCTCAGAAATGTTTATTGAAATGATTAGAATTTTAATAAAACCCAAATATATGAAAGTGGATTTATACACTTTCTTTATTCTTGAGAATTGACAACAAATATATTATTAAATTGCATTGAATTATTTATCTGAATAATTTTATATTTACAAGATTATAAAAATATAAACCAACTATAATGAAATATTTGCCATTTAATAAAGAAATAAAAAGAATTTACAAGAAAATTTCCATAAACAACAACAATTAACTGTAATTATAAATTTTTAAAAAAATGCATTTTTGGGTTATTTCTTTCATTTGTACTTGCTGCATAAGTTCACTAAAAGTTTTCAGCGTTATTTATGAAATTGTAAATAATAAATATTGCATTGTAGTTGGTTTACATAATTTGATAATTTTTATAAATCTTTGACTTAAAGGATTTTTCAAATTTATTTCTTTATAAAATGGTAAGTAATAAATCATTATAAAAGGTAAGTAATAAATATCACATTGTGCACTTGGTAAACATTTTTATAATCTTGTAAATAAATGTTGCTGAGGGAATCCAAAGTATATGTCAAAGGAATAACCATCCTTTTTTTTGTGGGCATGAAGTTTAAAAATTGCCCTTTTCTCTTTACATTTTGAATATGGGGAAAATGAGTCTGATTTGACTTTGTGGATGTAACATGTCATGTCCTAGCTGTGAAGTTCTGAACTGGTGGATTTAAAAAATGGAGCTCATCTCAACATTTGCTATGGAAATTGCAATAGAATTGAAGTATTATATAGTAACAAGATCTTGTCTCAGAAATGGAAAGAAATTGAATATGACAAGGTAGTTTAGCTAAAGCCCTGTGATAAATACAAAAGAAATAAAGGAACTCAATGTATAATAATAACATTCCATCTTATGATGATTTTTATGTCTGCAAATTGTGACTAATATATTTATTTCTTCTTCCGGCAAGAATATTGCTTCCTGGTTAAATACAAGAGTATATTTCAGTGTTTTAAGTAATATACTGTTCAGAAAATTAATCTTAAAAGAATATCACAATTACTTCAGTATTTTGTTGAAATTTTCTTTAATGGATCATTTTGCCAAAATTTTGATTCTATTAGAAAAAATATTTTCTGCAAGAAGAAAATAGGGTTTAATGATGCTTTAGTTGATATGAAAAGAAACCAGTTTTACAGTGAATAGTTTTTCAAACTAAACATATAAGTCTTTATGATAAATATTACTTCAGTTTTGTTTTAACTGAAAAGAATTGCTGACATAGCTAGTTTTAAATACGGTTTAAAAAACCCTATACAAATATATGCGTCTACATGCATAAGTGAAAACAGTAAAATTTATATTTAGATGTCTAGGTTTACATTTAAAGTACACTAAAAAAATGTACTGATTAAGTCTCTGCTTATTAAAATTGTTTTTCTTTTTTGATTTGCAGATTTGGAAATCTGACATTTACAGTAAATCATGGAGTTATTTTAAAATGAGCGGAAAATGGTGTGTGACTTTATCCACTGTGGCGACAGGGAAGAATGGATAAATTTAAATTTCAAGTGTTTTTATTTTGGGGACACAGCTCCAAAGATTTCACATCATACATTTACAGAGAAAGCATCTGAAAATGTTTACTGTGTCTATTTTCTCTGCAAAATTGGAAAAGTTACAACTTGAAACGTTTGCACATTTTTGAAAAAAATTATCTTTGTAAATAAATCTTTCCCTGTACAAATGTAACCTGTGGAAATTCCAGGGTTTGTCGATGTAATTTAAAAAACAGAATATAAAATAATTTATATAAAATAGGAAAAAAAATAATATTGATTTAATCCTGGTTTGATTTGTAATTCATACTTGATAAAAACACTATTTTTAATTTTTGAAGTATTTGTTTTCTTTCTTAGACTTGCATCCTCATCTTGGTTGTTTTTATCCTATTTCAGCTAATGTCTCCTTTGGTCATCCTCAGTCAACCACTGTTGCTTTTTGAATAACACTTCAACTAATGTGATCAAAAACAACAAAGTAAAGGAAAGTGATCAATTGATTTGTTTTTTTTTGGGGGGGGGGTTATGGTTTAAAATTTTGCAGGTTATTTAAAGCCAGAAAATATTTAGAAAGAAAAATTATTTTTGAGATAATGAATTACTGATACAAGTCCTAATTAACCTACAGCTGGAGGTAGAAAAGCTGGATTCATGCCTTTCCCAACAGTAATTTGTATATAAGTGAATGTAAGAAACCTAACTGGAATTGAAACTCTCCAGTTTACAATCCCAAGCCATTATCCATTGCACCACCCACACATCCAAGCTTACCACACCTGATATTCCCAAATGGCTTGACATTTATTAACTTCAGTGATTGTATGAAAACCGGTGAATAGGAAACTAGTCCAAATTAATCAGTGTATAATAGTAACAATACCTTGTCTTAGAAATACAAACAAAAAGAAGGCTTGAGAACATATCAGCCAAAACAGTGTAATAAAAGCAGGATAGACAAGAAAACTTGTCCAATGAATCAGTAGAGAATAGTAAAAATGCCTCTACACTGAAAATTTTATTCTCACAAATCATGGTACTAATATATTCATGTTTTTCTTCAAAAATGTTTGTTCCCAGTTCAATGTGAAAATATATTTCAGAATTGTAAACAATCTCTTCTGTATTCAGTTATTAGTTAAATAGTTTAAGAAGTGAAAACTGAATTACAAACCATTCCACCATCTTTCCCAAGAAGTCATGACAATTCACAGATAATAAAGAAAAGAAATTAGTGGAGAGCCATGATTGCCCATATCCTGAAAGGAGAATGAAAACTCTTAATTCAAAACCATAGAAAAGTCAACAAGAAGCCATTCTACTATCTTTTTCTAGAATTCATGGCAATTCACAGATGATAATGATGATGATAATGATGATAGTAGTAGTAGTTATAATAATAATAAGAAAAGTCTCTGTGAAGGGCCATAATCACCTACATCCTGAAGAGGCATAGCTTTAAAAAAACAAAAACAAAAATTGCATTGAAAATAAATCTTCAAAGAAAAATCACAATTTCTTTCAAATTTGGTTGAAATTCTGTTTTGTAGATTACTTTGCTAACATTTTTATTATGTTAGAATTTTGGTCAGGCCTGCTGCTGATAACATGTAACACGGTACAACCTGCTGGGGAGGAGGGTTGGCATGTGATGCCACAGGATGAAAAAACAAAACTTGTCAATGGGCAGATGAGCTTCATATCGCAGCTAACAGCCAACATATATAAGGATAGGACGGAGTCTAAAGTCATGAATGGCAATCTTCCTAGAGATGGGGCCTCAATAAAAACATAATAAAAAACTACTTGTACTAATGTGAGTACCTGAGTTGGACATCAGGAAGAGTATCCAGCCTTGTAAAACCTCGCCTCAAATTATTAGGACAAATCTTTGGTTAGGTAGGGCCCACCTTACTTTGTGTTAGATTAATCCTTTGACCTACTTTAACTTAACAAAAAAAACAAAAAAACAAAACAGCTATATAGAAATATTTTCTAAAAGTAAAAAAACAGGGTTTGAGAATGCTTTAGCTGATATAATGCACAAGCGAATCTTTCATATTTAAAATTACATTTTATTCAACTCTTGAGTGTCAATTACAGTCTACCAGCACATGCATGTGTCTGTGTGTGTGTAAGTGTGAGTGGCCCAGAGCCCACAATAAGTTGTGGACCTTACATTCTTATCTACAATATCAGAGTGACTGCCTCTTTACTGCTGGGGTTGGGTGTTTGTATATCTATATCATGCAGCTCTTAAACATGCATCACAATTGCAGCTGGGCTGATCATGTATATCTGCATTTAGTAGCAAGAAAGTTACCCCAGGTCAACTTTACACCTGACTTCTCTGCAAAGTGTATTCAGGCATCATCTGGAGTTAGATACATATTACAATAAAAAGAAAGCAGTATTCAGCTACACAAGATGAAATAAAGAATTTTGTTCAACTTTTCTCAAAGAGGACTTGATTACTGCATGTCTGCTTGACTCTAATACATGGTTTTCTTTAGCATAACATGCCAAGCTGTAATATTTTTAATCTCATCTTTCTAAAGGTGACTGAAAGGAGTCAAATAAGTGGGGAGGGAAAAATCTTTTATTTTTTTTTTTTTATTTACAGAATTTTGTTTATTAAATTGCAATATCCTGGCATTTTATTGAACTTTTTCGTTATTGAAGTATGCTTCGTTTATTTAATAATTAGTCATGTGCATTTCTCAGTGTGTCCATGTTGTTACCAAATGTGACAAGGTTGGGGTTTAAAGTGGGTTTAATGGCAATACAGTGGAAAAAATGCCCAAGCCTGCTCAGTACTCCTCCTTTTGAGGGTGCCTCAAACATCATGAAATAAACCCAGCTCTCTCCTGAAGGACATCCCCAAGGCTTGGGCTTAATATTTAGTTATGAATTAAAGCAAATTATTGTACATGTATTCAAGTTAAAAAAAAAAAATCCATCAATATTTTCAATTGCTATTAAATTTGTAAAACTCCTCTATAAAAATAATTTGTGTAAATGTATATATACTAATATGGAAAAGAATGAAGATTTTCAATAATATATGAATGTTATTTGGAATGCACTTTTTGAGTTGGACAATCTTGAAAAGACGGGTGAGAACGACATTCTGACTTATGCTGAAAAGGGTGCACTGGGCAAAAGGAGGTTGAGAACCAACTGTTGTAGGCGATTAAATTGCAACCTTATCATATATTAGAGATGAAAACATGAGACTTAACTTTTCATATGTGGCATTACATTTTATTCAACCTGTTACTTCATCAATCATTGTCAGCTATCGGGTATGCATACAGCCCAAGAGCCCTCTCCAAATGTGGATTCTACATTCTTGCATGGATATAAGTCACTTTAACCTTCCCTCTGGGGTGAGTGTTTATATATCTATCTGTTATTGGTCCTTTCCTACACATAAACATTATAATTGTAGCTGGATCAATCATGTGTTTACATGTTAGGGACAACCACTGACATTGGATGATTTGTGGATCTCCATCGTCAACTAGGAAGTCAACCTGTCACCTAACATCTCTGAAGGACACAAAGTGCAAAGTTTATTTTCCCATAATCTGGAGTGAGTTGAGTACATACAATAAAATACTGACCATGACACATATATTGATGAAAATTTTGACTTGTATTTATTCTCCTTGAATGGCATAGAATTTTCTCAGTCAATAGAATCATTAACCAATTGTACTCTGAGACCTTACTCCACTTACATTTTGTTATATACTCTACCTATCAACACTAATGGGTATATCCCAATCCTCACAAATACATTGGACTCTAATGTAAGTAGGGATAATATGCTGTCTAAGTAGTTCACCACTAGAAGTGGTTTACCTACTTCAGGCTGCTGGCGAGTATTGTATTTTGTTGATGTTATAAAGATTACCATTAAATTTTCAACCTCCATTTCGGTCATTTCTCATTCAGTAACCTTTTCTAGTTTACAACACATTTTATGACATGTAATTCATTATGGAAACAAAAAGGAGAGTTATAATTGTCAGACAGGTGAAATTTCTAGAGCACATAATGAGGAAAGGGTTTAGAGAATTTGACACATTGAAAGTAAAAGGGACAGAGAAAAAAACACATTACCTACCTAAAGAGTTTGTGTAAATAGATGGCATAACATGTGTTAATCTTCATGACTTTCTCTCCGTGGACACTTTCTACTTAGGACGGGGCAGTGTTACCCAGAAGTGTTGAGCAGTCATTTTTTCCACTGGAAACTCACATGGAGAATGAAGCAGTTCAAATCCAATGTAAATTTAAATTAAATAACTCTGACAAGTGATAAATAGAGAAGGATTTATTTGAATTGTTTTGTTCTCTATGTGGGTTCCCAGTGAAAGATGGCTGCTCATCACTTCTGGTTAAGATTGTCTTTTAAGCAGGAGAGTGTCCAAGGGGAGCAACTCATGAAGATTTTTTCTTTGTTGAATATATTGCAAAAGAAGATTGGAGAATGTAGATTAATTATACAATAGGGTTTAGTAGAGATAGCAAAAAGACAAAATTTACTAAGAGCTACAAAGGACAGGAAATGGTGGAGAGACATGATTGCCAATATCGTCAAGGGACATGACACATAGAAGAAATATTTCTAGTATGCCTGTGCTGCCAGCAGGTAGATCATCAATTTATTCAAAGATATTTCACATATGATAGAAGTTACTTGATAACTTGACCCATCTTTGCATGGATACAAAATTATTTTGAATTATTTGCAAAAATATGTAGACAATGAGTCATTAGACTTACCATTCTTAAGGGTATGGAGCAATGCTACATTAAATACCCTATTTCAATCTATTTTACATACTGTAAAAATGAGGTACATGCTCTGAGAAGTTTATTGGTACTTCTGTAATGAGATACTGGAGTGTTTTACTGCTAAGCTGGTACTTGTTCAACAGGTTAATGGATTCCTGTATCAAAAGACAAGATGCTTATAAAAATAAAAGTATTATACACATCATAGGTACCATAGCAAGAATCAATACTTTATCCTTTCCTCTGAAAGTAAAAAAGGATTAACCATCAATCATAAGAATGAATGGTGATTAGCAAGAACAACACAAGTTGTGAGATACAACTTAGAAATGATAAAAATTAAGCAAGTACAGAATTTTGATCAATACTTTTGTTTACTCTGAACTAAAGGCCTTATGAATTTCATGAATCCACTTTTATCTGCATCTCTTTCTCTAGATATCTTGGCATTTAACTATAATGGCTGAAGAAGTGAATGCACTTGGAAAATCACTCCCTCTATCTTTTCTACCCAGTCAGTAACAGCAAAAACCTGCATGCTAGCAATCTTGACAAAAGCTTATAAGAAAAATAAGAGTAGCAAAACACTTTCCACAATTCTAACCATATACCACTTTCCCATAACTAATTTACCTGTACAAACAATAATAGAAAAAAGCAATTACACACCCATTAATCAGCCTTAATTGAAAACCAGTAAGATAACATTTATTTCATGAGGTAAACAACTTGTTAATTCAAGTATCTAACTCTTTCTTCTTATCAGTAAAATAAGCTTTGTGGTCAATAATTCAATGCTTGATTTTCTGTCATTTTCACTAATGTAGCTTTCTGCATAGATACTGATGACAAGACAAGGAAAAAGGCCATAATGAAAGTTCTAATTTAAATTTTAGCTTTCTTTTAGACAAGTTAAAATTTTTCAAATTTCCTTTTTTTTTTTTTCCTTGTAATATTGTTATTATGAATTGGGTTCATGAGTTGGCTATTGTGAAGCTTATAATCTTCAAGGGTTGGACTATTTGGCCAAGTGAAAAGGATTCCCTTACTCTAATTTGAGTCCATTGTTTGCCAGTGGAAAAATACACACCTCCTCCCATTCCTTGCTTCCACTGCCTATAGAACGTGTCCTGCATCAATAAATGGTGCAATCTATTGTTCTTTTAGTAATCAGTTTCAATAGAGAAAACAAAGGAATATAAATCCATTCTTTAATTCCATTCTCTTTGGAAAATGCAACCTATTATCAGAACAGAGTGGCGGCACAAGACAAAAAAAATGGTAAAAGGAATTGTTGATCTACAACTAATGAAGATGAATTTGCAGAATTGTTTTAAAGAATTGAAGCACCAGCCAATCAGAGAAAGAATTCATTTTGAGTGTTTGTAACTTTGGAAGAATTTGGTGCTAGGCTTGAACCAAGTTTGATTTTTTTAAAGAACAGCTTTAAGAGATTCCTGCTCAAGCAGATGAGACTTAATAGAACAAATGCAGCAAAAATTTGCAAATATATATCTATACTGTACTATTCATTCCTCACATACTGCTCAACAAAAATGGCCTTGTGTCTGACTACTGTAATATTAATATATTAATCAATGTACATTCAATATACAAACCTACAACATATGTAAAACTTTCTATCCCCCACCCCACAAAAAAGACTCTTCAATAATAGGTTTACTTAATGGCCTTTTATGTATTATGTCTTTTCAGGGTGCTGTCAATTATGACACTCCATAACTTCCTATCTTTTATAGTTCTAAATGTTTTTCTTGTCTCTTTCAGTCCCTATTCTGCCATTTATTTAAGCTAATAGACAGATTGCTATTTCCCTTTTGTCTTCAAGATGTCCTGTGAGTGTCAAATTCTCAAAGTCTTCTTTCCTCAGAGAAAGGGCTTGTCCTAGATATTTTGGCTGTTTCAAACATCCTTTTCATTCTTTTTTTTTTCGCTAAAATTTCCTCATTCATATGTTCTATCTATAGTATTCTCAGCATCCTTATGTCAACTCAAATCTGTTGCTGTGAGTCTTCTTTGCATATTTCTGGATACTTTTTAAACATGATGCCTAATCTACCTGTAACAGCTAAGCTCAATGGGACAGTTTATAAGGGTATATATATATATATATATATATATATATACATATATATATATATATATACACACACACACATATCTTCCCACTCTTCCAAGTTACATTAACCCATTAATACCCACAGTCCGATTTTTAGGACACTTATGGGTAGAAACGAATACAGATTTTTTTTTATACATCTAAAATCAAGTCCAGATTTTTTTTTTTATAAACCTATACCAGTAGATTTTTTAAATTAATTTTTCTAATTAAAACTGAATTTTAGGCTCAGTGTTAATGGGTTATAAAAACAAATGCTAACTCTGTTGGGTAATGATAAGACTTTATCATTGTCTTTTAAAATCATCCCTTGGCTTTTTGAACAGGTGGAGAGGTTTATCCTTTGTTTCTTGTTTAGGATTGGGTGTCTAGTTACTTCTAAAATTTTATTCTATTTCACTCCTGGTAGCCACTTGTGTCTTAATGGCATTATCGCCTTGCTTGGTGTGAATTGATTAAAAAAATATCTTTGACTTTTACAGAGTTATTGGCCTTTAGCTAAGTCTTATAATTTATAAATGCTGACTTTGCAAACTGCATTTTTTTAAATTTGTTAACCTTTTTGTAAATTTTTAAACACTTTTTTGTGTAGGATGTTTTGGGAAACACAAACATTGGAAGTTCATAATTCATAATTATTTTAAATTAAGAATAAATGAATGCATAATTTTATTAATTCTTTGTAAATTTTTGTTCTTCTCTTTAAAAATGTATCTATTTGTGCTTTAAGAAATCTTTTTTGCAACCTCACCTCTGGCAGTCTGTTTTCATATGCAGAATTGATAGGGATGAGAATTCAAATGATCCTTATTTTTTTTATCTTTGATGC
The DNA here is from genome assembly GCA_963932145.1 of Acanthosepion lycidas. Classification (NCBI taxonomy): domain Eukaryota; kingdom Metazoa; phylum Mollusca; class Cephalopoda; order Sepiida; family Sepiidae; genus Acanthosepion; species Acanthosepion lycidas. The sequence goes on along the minus strand of OZ010592.1, from coordinate 58,149,501 downwards.
TTACTATACGAACACAGAATAACAAATTGAAAGTTGTGATATGTTCACCTATCATCTGGTTCACACTCCTCCCTTGTCTTTTGAACAGGAGTAGAGGTTTATCCCTTGTTTCCTGTTTAGTATTTAGGATTGGGTTTACAGTTCCTTCTTTCACTCCCAGTAACTCTTATGTCTTAATGACATCGCCTTGCTTGGGGTGAATAGATTAAAAAAGAAAAAAGTAGATTGAGTAAAAGAGTTTGATTCTCATGGAATGTGTCTCATACTCGTGATGTTGCATCAAAGCTAAATTTAACAAGGGCACCTTCTTGAGGGGATGATGGCTAATTGGTTAGTCAAGCAGACTTATTAAATAATACAAAAAGGCCACTAAATCTGGATATTAAAAAGATTGTAGAAAGCAAAAAAGAAAAGGATGTTTCAGTGGGGTCAGAATTAAAAAATAACATGTCACCTAATTTCATTTTTTTTTTTTTTTTCAAAAGGAGTCTAAAGAAAATAGCCAAAAAAATGAAAAAGACTAATAATAAAAAGAGGGAAAAAAGTTGAATGAAAGAAAGGAAAAGAGGAAAATCCATCAAGAAAAAGAAATGTAAAGGGAACAGAAAAAAAGGAAGATGAAAAAATTATGGAAAAAAGTAGAAGAAAGAAAATAAGTTATTACTTGAAAAGAAAATGACCACAAGTAATAAGGAGGGGAAGACAAAGAGAAAAGAATGAAGAAAAAGAAGAAAGGAAAGTGAGGAATGATAGTTTATTGGAGAAAGACAGAAAAAAAGAGAGAAAAACAGAATAGTTAAACTGGAAGAGGAAAAAACAAAGAGAAAAAGATTTAAGAGTTTGGAGTAGTAACACAAGTTAATCTTGAATAAAAGTCAAATTCATCTATGAAAAGTTAGTACAGATAAATATGATAAAAAATTTGATAAATTTTTCAGAGAACAGAGATAAAACCAGACCATTTGATTGTTAAAATTGGGGAAAGCATTTAAAATCTCACAAGCAAAAAATGCAAACTAAAACCATATTACTTATGTTTAAAAAGCAAAAAAAAAAAAAATTTAATTGATACCATTGCAGATGGGTGCTTCAGGTTTGAAATGGACAAGGTTGGTCAGTATTTTGGAGGAGGATGTGCTACTTGTGACTGGAAGCAGTCATTTAAGAATTAAGAATTGGAGAAGTTTCAAACAAAACATATTTCAACACATGGATGAATTTTACACATATATTTATATAAAGAACAAACATCTGACAAAAGAAGAGAAAAGGGAATTTTTTTTTAGTGTAAACAAAAAGTAAAGAAAAGAGGAAAAAAAAAAACATTTGCGTACTTCGACTTGAAATTAACTGGCCACTTTGCAGGGTAAGGCGTAAAGTGGAAACAAATTCTGTGTTTTGGCGCTCCATTTATGTGCAAAAGGAGAGTCAGAGTGGCTATGTGCCTTCCTTATATAGTCCTGAAGAGAACGTTACCTAGTGAATGTCCTTGGCAGACAAAGTGGGGCAACGAGGACTATAACAAAAAAAAAAAGAAAAAAGACTGCAAAAAAAAAAGTTCAACAAATTGTCTAAAGATAAAAAAATGAAGGATAATACATTTGATTTAAAACTCAGAATAAAAAAACTTGCAAGACAATTCGTCTGATTTAAAATAATGATAAAAAAATTACAAGATTTCAAAGTAAAACTCAAGTTAATAACTAACCCTTTATTAAATAGCATCCAATAGGAGTTCTTCATATGGGAAAAATTGAAATCATGGACAATTTAACTCTATTTAAAAGTGGGTTGATAACAGTAGCAATATCTTCCATTAACATACTGTTTCAGTTCTTTTGAAATTGATTAAACAATGAACAAATATTAGTTCTTTAAATGATTTTGATAAGTTATAATGAAAGTGATGATTTTTCTTGTCCTGAATAAAAATACTGCAAAAAACATCCCTATTCTTTGTTTGTTTGGGTTTTATGGCATATCAACCACTGTGGGTTATTTAATGCCAAATCCAGTTTATATGAATTTTAAATGCCTATTTTGTATGCAATAAAAAACGTATAGCTGGCAACATTATTCTTTACAAAAAACGTATAGCTGGCAACATTATTCTTTACAAAAAACTTATAGCTGGCAACATTATTGTGTCAAAAACGCATAGCTGGCAACATTATTGTTTCAAAAACGCATAGCTGGCAACATTATTGTTTCATAAACTTACAGCTGGCAACATTATTGTTTCAAAAAACGCATAACTGGCAACATTGTTTCAAAAACGCATAGCTGGCAACATTATTTTTCCGAAAACATTATCTGAGGCCTTGCTGTTGGATGTAGTTTATCACCATACCCAGGACGCAGATGTAGTTTATCGCCATACTCAGGACGCAATTGTAGTTTATCGTCATACCCAGGACATGTGTAAGACTTGGAAAAACTAGGAGTTCACTATTTGCCCATAGCTGGGACCCTAACAGGTGCTACCACCCCGGGTCAAGCAATTAAGAGGTGGTTCCACGCTCCTCAAAACCTCCTGATCAGAGGCCTTACTGTTGGATGCAGTTTAACGTCATACCCAGGACGCCTCATTGGGGGGGGGTCTTACCCCTCTACAGAAGTGCAGTCGGCGTATTCTAAAGCCCCAGCCGACATGGCCGTATTGATGTTTAATATTTAATTAAATTGTACTGTATTTATTTGCATCAAGCGTGATCTTCTGTCTAATGTGACCCTCTATTGAAATAAAAAAAAAAGAAAAGTGAACCTAATTTATTTTGTCTATACTTCTGAGAGGTGAATTCATATCATATTTTTATATATTAGTCAACTATTTTGTATTATCCCTATCAGAATTGTCATTTTTTCCTTTAATTTTACTTTCAAGAAAATGTAGACAATTTCTATTTTATGTTATGAATTTACATTTATCTTAGCCATGATTTGAACCCATGACCTTTCATTTACTACTAAAAAAAATAAATACATATATATAGATTTTCATCAACTTATTTTTTCAATACATTAGTGTCTTTGTGCATATATATGCCTTTATGTGGCTGTTTATATAGGTCAGTATGTCTACTTGTCTCTGAGTATATGTGTGTCATAATGTCTTTGTATGTCTGTGTATGTATATATGCATATATGTGTCAGTGTGCACGTATGTGTGCCCTGTTGTCAATGAGGAGCCAAGACATTTTCCTTATTAAATGAGGAACTTTATTTAAACTAGAAGAAAATATTATTAAAAAAAAACATGTTTGACATTTACTAATTGATTATTGATAAATGATTGATATGAAATATTTGAATAATATGTATAAGACGGAAAATATGAAAACCAGTTTGATGATGTTTCATGCTTTTCATGGCAGCATTATCAAACATACAACTGAAAAGTCATTACCATGGCAACCAATAGTAAGAAAAATAATTATGATATAATTGTTTAAGCCATATTAACTTTTGTATAACAGAAGCAAAATAAGTGTTTGTTTCTAAAATAATTTCTCTTGCTTTTTATTCATGTGTACAGTTCTTTTCAAATAGAGCTGTGTCCGAGAAAAATATCCAATACTTTGGGAGTATATCCATGTCTATTTTCAGCAGTGGCTGTAAATATTAAAGAGTCAGATGACTAGAGATTGTTTCCATTGCAAGTGAAAGAATAAGTTAAAAAAAGAAAAACATTGCAGCAATGTAACTTCTATGAGCTACTTAAGAAGACAAACATCTCTAAAATATCTACACCTGGGAATTGTCTTCATTAAAATGAAGTCAAGCAAGATGAGATGAAGAAAGTCCAAATTGGTTATAAGAAATATGAGGGTGTATCAAAAGTATTTTCTTTATTTTACAGACTTTTATTTCAAAGCTTATTTTATGCAAACATGTAAAGACTTTCTATCACTCAGCTATATTGCTGCTATTATTATTATTATTATTATTATTATTATTATTATTATTATTATTATTACATATGAACGTGTATCAAAAGTATTTTCTTTTTTATAGACATTTACTCTAAAGCTTTTTCCATGTTCACATCTAAAGACTACCTACGAATCCACTATATTATTATTATTATTAGGCTGTATCTAAAGTATTTTCTTTTTTATAGACCTTTAAACTAAAGCTTTTTATGTTCACATCTAAAGACTATCTATGACTCCACTATATTATTAATATTATTATATATTAGGGTGTATCTAAAGTATTTTCTTTTTTTATAGACATTTACTCTAAAACTTTTTCATGTTCACATCTAAAGATTATATATGTGTCCTGGTATGATGATAAACTAAATCTGCGTCCTGGGTAAGACGACAAACTACATTCAACAGCAAGAACTGTGATCAGGAGGTTTTGAGGAGCGTGGAACCACCTCTTAATTGACTCAGGGTCCCAGGTAAGGGCAAACAGTTAACCCAAAACTGGGGTCAAAACACTACTAAAAAGTGTAAAAATCGATTTTAGTATCAGCAATACATTTTTGCAAAAAATTATTACTGGCTATGAATTTTTGAAGGAAAAAAATTATTACCAGCAATACGTTTTTGAAAAAACAAAATATTACCAGCAATATATTTTTGGAAAATATATTATCAGTAATAAAATCATGTTGGCATTAAATAACCCATTGAGGTTGATATGCTGTAAAACAAAACAAATAAACAAAGATTATATATGAGTCTATATTATTATTATTATTATTATTATTATTATTATTATTATTATTATTATTATTATTCCTCCTCTTTTTCTTCTTCTTTCTCTTTTTCTTCTTCTTCTTCTTTGTACCTTGTCCCTTCAGGACATTGGCAATCATGGCTCTCCACAATTTCCTGTCCTTTATAGCTCTTAGGAAATTTTGTCTTTTTGTTACCTGTCCTAAACCCTGTTCAACCAATCATTTACACAAGCTCTATTATTATTATTATTATTATTATTATTATTATATGAGATTGTGTCAAAAATATTTTAATTTTTTACTCTAAGCTTATTTCATGTACACATCTCAAGTCTCCACTATATTACTATTTGGTTGGTGCCAAAAATAATGTCGTTTTCTCACATATGTTACTATGTGAGAAAACGACATTACTTTTGCACCAACCTAATATTATTATATGTTAGGATGTATCAAAATAATTTTCTTTTTACAGATCTTTACTTCAATACTTATTTCATGTATACAGTGAAAAACTATGACTCCGTTATATTAATGTTATTATTTTATATAATATCAATCCTATTCAACTGTACCTTTTAATTCCAGTAGTATTAATGTTGTATAATAGTAGTTATAATGGTGTATATTGAAATTGTGGCAATTCTGAGATGTTATTTTAAATTGGGCAGCTGACAGAAATTAGAAAGGGGAAAAAAAAATTAAGCAATATTAAACTATGGAAGCCTGGACTGGTTTAGGCTTTTAAATGGTTGTGACTCATCTCTTGAAATAAAGCTCAGAAAAGGATGACAATTATTTTGTGGATTATTATGCTTTAAAATTCAAAGTAGAGGAGAACCTAATTGTCAGCCTTTGAAAACTTTCAGAAGAGCTCAGATCATCAAAAGATAAACATTAAACTATATGAGGCTAAAAAACAAAAAAATACTTTTGATACATCCCAACATTTTTTACTGGTAGTTTTGAGTTGTAAATGTAAATATGCATTTATGTGAATTCATTCAATAACTGTAGAAATATTTTAAGGAAATGCTGAGCTTAATATTAATTTTGAATTTCCATAGGGTTAGCTTAAGGCAAGACACAAAACAAAAGGTAGGGTTTCATATGTATAAAGGGTAATAAATGGTAGAATAACTTTAGATTAAATTAGAATTCTAAAAAATTAGAAAGGAAAAAAAAAAGAAAATTTTTTTTTCCTGTAAACGTTTTGGAAATTTTAGAAAATGTTTGTTTTGAAAGTTTTGTTATTTTCAAATCCATTAAAAACAACTTTAACATAATATCTTTTTTGCTAAAAGAAATAAGCCAAAAAACTGAAAAGCTATGAAACAGAAATGCTTCTAATTTTAAATGGGTTATTTAGATGGAACAGTCAAAGCTTTGTTTGAATTCCTTCATTAAATTTTTGATGTTCTTAACACAATGTTTCGGCCAATTCATTGTACACCTTTCTTCCCTCAGGTGTATAAACCATAAAGAAAGTGAGAAGCCTAATTTTTCTTAATGAGCACAATGGCAAACCAGAAAACGATAGCAAATCTATAAATAGGTTTGGCCTTATTTTCAGCAATGTTAGCTGCACAATTGAGACTATTCATAGTAACCAATTATTATTTTAGTTAATTTATAAATATTTTGATAGTGCCCTATTTATTTACTTTTTGTTTAATTTGTAAATATTTCAATCGTACTTTTCCTTTTAATTGTTCTGTTGCTTAATGCAATGGAAAGTTTAGGAGAGGTAGTGCTTAATGAGCTCTACCGTGGAGACATATTTTTACAAATATCAGTTTTGCTCTTGACTCCTGAAACTGCAGTATGGTGATTGAATCATTCATTTTTTTACAGCTTATCAACCCTTTGCAGGTAATTTAAAGCCAGAAAATTTGGATTGGCTGAAAAATTGTGAAATCAATACCAGCAATATAAAGAAAGTGTTCAATTGTCTGAACAAATCTTGAATGCTAATAATGAGACACAAAGTTATGGACAATATTTACATGATTCATTCAATTCTTTGTATTTTACGTCTGTGAAACACCAAAGATATCTGTAATATCATTTTCGATCACTGCAGGGAAGAAAATTTTTTTTGGAAGCCATCCCATGAATAAATGCAATGAAAGATTCAGAGAATATCTATTTTTTTTAAACAAAGAACTCCAATAACAATTTTCCAAACTTTTAATGAGACACAAGAACAGTAGTTGCTGATGATTGACTCCATCCGAAACTGAATTATAAATCACTAAGTTTAATTAAAACATCATCACAAGTTGGAGCAAGTATATATAAATCAATGCAAAATCAAAAACAGAGGCAAATACATAGAAGTGAGTGCGGTTGCAGATGGGGCATGTGGGTTAGGTAAGAGTTTCATGGCAGCAGCAGGAAAGATAGGCAAAATCAACGCCATCTGAGTTAATAAATGTAAAAATGGTCTCTCGCTGATAAGATCTATCAGCCATGTTTCAATACCTATTAACGTTCTACACCAGATTGCATATTTTAAACTCCTTTCATGAAAATCAGACGGAAATTTTATTCTATTAAGAAGCGGCAAAACATATAGAGAAGACGAGGTGGTGGGCGTTGGTATGGGACACTTAGGCATCAAATTGTTGGCTGTTGATCTGAGATTGTACAAAAACAGAAAAAAATAAATAGAACCATTTATCTCTGCAAAGGAATTGAAGGACAGAAAGACAGGTTTCTGCAAAGCATCAGATACCTGCCCATTTCCCCAACTCACTCTCTTTCTTGGTTGTGAGTCTACTGAAAACTTTCTTTCATTTGAAATTAATTAACAACTTCATTAAATTCTTTCATTGTGTATCCAAAGCAATGCATTAAGCTATTCTATGAAATTATCATTATTCAAAAATCCAAATCAGTTTTAATTCTTTGTTTTGCATTTTGCATTTCATAGACTTTCATTAAATACAAACTAGAACTTCTTCCTGAATTATGTCTACAACCGCTTCTACAAAATAAAGGAAAAGGGTGTTTAGCATTAAAAGATAATTCCAACCTTTGTATAATATTTATATCCTGTTGCTGAATAATGGATTAAGTAAACTAAAACCCAAAATACATTTGAATATTTGATACTATCCAGGCCATTTTTTTTTTCTTTAATTACAAATCATTTCTAAATTGAAAATCAAGTTGGGAGCAGAAGTCTCACCGCTAAACATTCAGCATCAGCTTTTACCCCCTACTATTGTTTTATGAATTGTAGTCAATCGAGTTTATTTTCCAGAGAGTTCATTAAATCTAAATTCAAAATAAGTTGTCAGTTTATTATCTCTGTTTTGAAGAACGAGAAATTTTCAGTTTGACACATTGAACTATCAGTCATTAAAAATTAATTAATTACCAAAATTTGAAGGGAGACTGGAATAGTGAAATATGCCTTCCTAAAGCTAAGCAAAGTATTAAGAAATAGGAACGTCACATTAGAAACAAAAAAAAGGTCTATAAGGATATTATATATAATATCAATTCTCAGTGAATGCCAAATAATTTCCTCACAGATGAAGTGGAGACATGAGGCATTGAAGATATGGTTCTACAGAAGGATGCTGAGAATACTATGAACAGAGCATGTGAGCAACAAGGAAGTTTTAAAGAAAATGAAAACAAAAATGAGAATTAGAATTAGAACATAACAGTTGAAATTTCTAGGACACATGATGAGGAAAGAAAGCTTGGAGAATTTGATACTTGCACAACATACTGAAAGCAAGAAACAGAGAGTAACCTACTTAATAGGCTTGTGTAAATAGATGGCAGATGGGTAAAGGAAGAATAGTAAAAAGATAAACATTGTTAAGAACTACAAATGATAGGAAGTTGTGGTGAGCCATGATCCCCCACGTACTGAATGGACAGGACACATAAAAGAAGAAGAATTTTTGTATTTGGTAAATTGCTTCAAAACAAGATTCCTGTTCTTCATTTGTTCTTGTGTTATAGATATAGACAGATATAAATAACCATTTCAGTGAGTTATGTGCCATGCGTGATACATGTGTATGTGATCATGTATCTGTTGACTGACAAGGCAGATTTTTTTTTTTGCAGTAGACCAGGTGCCATCTAAGGCTATAGAACCCACTGTGTCCTGCTATTTATCCATAGCTGGAGGGAGAAGAGGAGGATTCATACCTTTCCCAAGGGTATTAGCACATAAGTGAATGTAATGGATTCGACTGAAATTTGAACTCGGCTCTCCGATTACTCAATCTGAGCCACTATCCATTACTCCACTGTGCCTCCTCTAACCATTTACAGATCTATATATCAGCAAGAACTTAATCAACATTTAAATCTACATATAAAAGAATTTGTTTTGTGGCTGAAGCAGTTGAATATTTCTTACTAATAACATTGATTGACTTCAGGTGTTTTAACAGATGATGGAAAATGTAACAGAAATCAGAAATTAAATAATAAAAGATGCCTTCTAAATGCTAAACAAATTATTAAGAAACAAGAAAATTTCATTAGAAACAAAGAAAAGAATGCTAATGTAATAACAGTTCTTCTATGAGGCAGTGAATGCTGAACAATTTCCTCACTGATAAAGAGACATCTTGAGGCAACAAATGTTTGACTCTAAAGAAGGATGCTGAGAATATCATGAACAGAGCATGTGAGCAACAAGGAAGTGTTATGGAATCCATAAACTAAAAGGACACTTAGATTTAGAATCGAAGAGACAGTCAAAACTTCTGTCAGCCATAATGAGGAAGGAAGGCTTGGTGAATTTAACACTTAAAAGATATATTGAAAGCAAGAGGAAGCAGTGAGTAACCTACCAAAAAAGTTTGTGTCAATAGGAGTGCCATGATTGCTCATAAAACAGCACATAAAAGAAGGAAATAGATAGCTGGTGAAGGTATGAAAATCTTCTTCTGTGTGACATGTTCCTTCAGGATGTTGGCGATCATGGCTCTCCACAACTTCTTGTCCTTTTTAGCTCTTAATAAATTTTGTCTTTTGGCTATCTCTCCCAAACCCTGATCTGCCATCCATTCCCTCAAGCTTGCTATGTAGGTTATGTGTTGTTTCTCTCTATCCGTCTTGCTTTCATTATCTCCTGTGAGTATCAAATTTTCCAAGCTTTCTTCCCTCATTATGTGTCCTAGAAATTTCAATTGTCTCTTCCTGCTATTAAGTATAAGTGTCCTTTTTGTTTCCTTTATCTCTAGAACTTTATATTCACTGTATGGTATTCTCATCATCCTTTGCTGTACTACATTTCTGTTGCTTCAAGTCTCTTCTACATCTGTGAGGAGATTGTTCAGCATTCAGTGCCATGGAGGAGGACTGATATTACATAACAGTTCAGTACCATTTTCTTTGTTTCTAACAAACTGTTTCTATTTAATACTTTGCTTAGTTTAGATGGACGAAAAGTAGTGATAAAACAGATGAGAAAATTAGTGGGAAAATGACCAAATGCAATATAATATATAATCTTAGCTTTATCTGAAACAAGGCAACAATATTGTTGAATCTTTTGAAAACTGAATGCAATAATAAATGCTTTTGAGACTGGTGTACTAACAACTACATTAAAAAAGATTAAATTCCTTGGATTATTTTTTACTTCAGTGATATATTACCATTGGCATCTGTCCATCACATTACTAATTGAACATGGGTAATGTCCATGTCTATTTATCAAAACTGCCAATGGACATAGCAACCATTGTGTTGTCATTGCCGATAAAATGAAGGTAAGTATAGAGAGTGATTTTCCTATCTACTCTTTTTTTCTGTCTAATGTGACTGGCAATTGGGTAGGGTGTAGGCAGAGCTGGATTTATACTTTGTTTATAGAAAAGTGATGCAGTTTCAAGTGAAATTTGAACCTGCTTCAGGGATTCTGTTTTCTGAGTTGATAAAGTGTTTAAAAACTTTTAAGAATTATGGGAACTATACAGAAACACTTACTAACAATCAGAAAGAAACGGATGAAATTTTAGGGGACACATAATGAGGATAGAAGGCTTGGAGAATTCAATACACACATGTCACATCAAAAGCAAGAGAATCAGACAAAAGCTGATAAATAGATGGAAGAACAAATATTAAAAAGAGAAATAGGGGTTGTAAGAGACCAAATATAGAACAATAAAAGCGAGGAAGTTGTGGAGAGACCAACTATAGAACAATAAAAGCGAGGAAGCTGTGGAGAGCCATGATTGCCCATATAGCACATATAAAGAAGGAGAAAATTATTATAACATTTTGAAAACTGCTGAGAGCAACAAAGGCAGGAAGTAGTGGAGAGTCTTGCTTGCCAGCATCTTGATGAGACATGGCATGGATAAAGAAAAAGAGAATCACTATACCATCAAGAAAATAGTTGCCTAGTAGACTATTGTTACTATGGTGTAAGTTTCATCCTCACTAAGTGCCGCATATTTGTGACATTGTAATAATTTAATTAAAGTTAATACCTTGGAGTTCTTTTAAATAATGACACCCTGGTAGTTCTTTATATATAGCACTGGAGTAATTAAGATTTTACTAGTCATTTTATTATTGATATTTAACAAAATTTTTGCTTACATTTGACTAATTATAATGAGCCTCTCTCACCTACCATTAGGGTTACTGTCTATTTAAACTGGAATTTATATTTACTGTTTCATCATGGCTTGATTTTGTGAATGTTGATTTGTCTATGAGTGTTTTCAAGCACTCTTTGTTATTTGCAGGAAACAGGAAATAGCTATTCTGCAGTATCCACATTACCAAACTTACCCTTTAAACTATAATTTCATGATCCTGAGAGGTGAAATGATGGATTTTACTGTTTAAAGTAGTACTTATATTTACTAGTAACATGAAACTGATTGAAAATTTGTGTTCATGTTTGTCAGTCTTGTAATTTGAACAAACTGAAGAAGATCTGTCATGAAAAGTAGTCTTTAATATCAATACCAAGATGAAGATGTTGTGAACAAAGGCATTAGTTCCTGTTTGATTCTGTTTTGTGCAGGATAATGAATACTGCTTTAGTGCCATCTTTTTACCAAATATAACTTTTATCATTTTATATAAGTGTATTTGTTGAAATGTTTGCACCTATTTAGTATTGCAAAGATGAAACATGTATGTGATGTAATTTTAAGGTCAATACTATATGTATAGATAAGTAAGGAAGGTTTTAGTGATATGAACTAAATACTGATTTTTATTAGACTAATATTTACAATCTGATGATTAAAACAAATGTTAAAAGGATCAGTAGAAAATAGGCAGATGCTAAAATGTTCAGCTGTATGTTTAGCATGTGAACATATAAATATGTTCCATTATATGTTTAACATGTAAACATATAAATATGTTCTATTATATGTTTAGTATGTGAAGATTGAAGTAGTCCAAAAAGTGACTTGATCCAAAGAGTTGTGAGTTCAATAGAAAGAAAGTGATTTTTAGTAGTTGAGAATTAATGCAAATAAAAAAGAAAGGTTACTGAGAACTTAGGTGTATAAGTCCTAAAAGACTGGCCAGTAAAGGAATAAAATCTTGGAGGGCTGATTTACTAAAGGGAATTAACTGAAACTGAGATATCCAAAAAAGGCGCTATCTACCCCTGTGGACTAAATAATGGGTTTGGTTTGAAATTCCAATGTATATATCACGTAAAAAAGAAGGCTGAAGTATATAATGGCTGAAATGTTGTGAATATGGAAATAAAGATGCAGACATCAGTCCAAATGATGTAAATAGTGTAAATACATCAATTCTATTCATTTTGATGCCAGGATAGTTTCAGCCTTAAGCTTACTTTTCTTTGTACTTTCAAATTGTCCAAACTCTTCCAAGCTCAGAGTTTCTTAAAAGAAATAAATCACCAAAACAAAAAAATTTTTATACTTCTTTGAGATTCTAAGAAAAGAAGGAATAATAAATGCTAAGCTCAATTCTGGGATAATCTCAAATTAAGAAACAGTTATAAGGAAGACTAAACTGAAAAAATTGTATCTTGACATGGATGACAAAAGTCTGATGACATTCAACAAAATGCACAATAGCCAATGTAGTGGTGGTTGGGGGTAGGACACAAATTTCTTTGGGAATTATTTCAAGGTGAAAATAGATTTATATATTTTGGACTCAGCAGGCAAAGTTATTGAATTGTATAAGAAAACGATGGCAGATAATCAGAAAGGCAATCACGAGGTTCTCTGTACCGAAAACAAAGGCAAAGATTTAAAGGTGGGAATAAAGATTGTGAAAACTGCAAACTGAGGATGAATACAAAAGGATTTTGCTACATTACGATGAAGGACCGAGATAGGGTTCAAAACTGATGGCTTAGATCTCTGAAAAAAGGCTTGATATTAGGTGCTGGGTTTGGAGGGCTCAACAAATCTGAGATGATAGATAGGTTATAACAATAGATGTGTGAATGACATGTGATTTCTCATCTTGGGTTTTGGAGCGGTACCCTAATGGGGGAAGCACTCGGAGAAAAAAGAAGAAATGGATTTTTGTGGCAATGCTTGACATGGCTTCAGTGAAGAGTCTTTAAAGAATGGAAAATTATCAAAGTTTTTGGAATAAAGGAGCTTTTTTTTTATCAGGAGATACTGCCAAAAAGTTTCCATGATTTGTTGGAACAGAAAGCTGTTGTCTGCACCATGATGTTTCTTGGTAGACATGATGTTTGTGATAACAATTCATCTTCTCTTTGCCAGCTGGATTTCTCATAAGTTCAGCTGCAAAGATTCATCATTCAACATGATTACTGCCATATACATACAGCTGAAATGGTGCTTGTTCAGTTGTAAGTAAAATATTAGTTATATAAGAAAATTTATTGCTGGAGGATTTTTTTTCTTTAAAGTGACTAACATTTATAGAACAAATACTAATAATCAAATACTAACTGCTAAACTTGCTTTAAGCTCATTAGTCTAATTATGAAATAATAAATTTATAAATTGTAATGGTTAGAAAAAACATTTAGCAATTTTAAATTTAATTCTAAAATTAACAGAATAATGAAATTTGCAAACAGAACTACAAATCAAAATTGCCTTATTTTATTTTAAAATGTTTTTGTCTTTGATTTGTTTTTTACAGATTATCAACCTTCGGCAGGTTAATTAAATCTAGAAAATATTTTGAGATCATTAGAATTTTTTTTGAGATAGTAATGTTTTAGTGATACAAGTATTACTAATTAATCTATAGCTAGGGGGAGAAGAAATGGATTCATACCTTCACCAAGGATATTGGCACATAAGTGAATATAACAAACCCAACAAGAATTGGAACTTGGCTCTCTAATTAACAGTTCCAAGTTTTTATCCATTATACCACCCACACATCCAGGCTTACAAGCAGTAACCCATCTAGGTACTGACCAAGCTCAACATTGCTTAACTGGTGATTGTATGGGAACTAGTGTGGCTATAGACTTGCAGCATAGTGGACAACTGATAATTCTCACAAAGACTAAAAGATTGATTAAAACTCTAGATAGATTTCAAATTGTCTCATTTTTCTTTTCATTTTTTTTATTACTTTTTGCAATATTTTATCAAACGCTGCACGCACTCATAAAAGGCTTATGACCATATCATGTTGAAACAGCAGTTCTTGTATGATCACCACAGTTAAGCAACATCAAACCTGGTTAGTACCTAAATGCTTACAGCATCTGGTATTTCTAAATGGTCACCCATCTAGGTACTGACAAACTCAACACTGCTTAACTTCGGTGATCATATGAGAACAAAGTGATGTGGCCGTAAGCCAAAATTTCTTAGTTATTATCAATGGAATCAAATTTTAATTCAGACTTTCAGAAATTCTATTTTTTTATCAATAAATCAATAATAAATTTCTTCAGAGCAAAGTATTTTAACAAGTATGTGCCTACTTATCTTTGAGTCTCACATAGGCAGGGATGATAAATCATTTGGTGGCGGGGGTGGGGACTGTGCCAAAGACATGATTATTCCAACCACACTTTTTTATTAACATTTATCACTCTGTATGTGACTTCATTTTCTGTGCAAAAGTTTACCTTACCACTGAAGGTGATTCTGATCCTTGAACAATAGTGTGTTTGAATTTCATAGTTGTGTTGTCATATCCTGCTATAGCAACAGAAAACAACTTTGAGTGAAATTAACAATAAGGATACTGTAATCGAGAATCCTTGAAAAAGATTACAACGGAAAGTAGTATTAATAATACATAGTGCTGAAGGTTGAATATCCAGGAAATTTCTTGCTCTGCATTAATTTAGGCTGCAGATATTCTAAGACAGAACATTTCATTACTAAAAAGGATGAAAAGATTATTTAAAAAATTCTACATCTTTTATTCAGCTACCTCATCTATTTAAAATCTATTTGTGTGTGTACATATATATTATTATATAGGTGCAAATATAAAATTTAAAAAATATTTCTATAAAAAAGACATCCATGGAAAATTTATGATAATGTACAAGCTATGGTTGCATAAAGGCATCTACATATGTGCAAATGTTCCCAGCATCCTTGATTTGAAAATTAGAGACTGAAGACCTGGATTTAAACACATTTATTATTATAAGTAATTGAACATGCATATATATATATATATATATATATATATATATATATATATATATATATATATATTATAAGTTAATATATATATATATATATTATAAGTTAATAGACTTAAAATATGGTTTTTCGCGAAAAACCATATTTTAAGTCTATTAACTTATAATATTAATGCTCTGTAAATTTACATTGAGCACTATTTTGTAAAAATAAAAATATCTATAAGAACACCGGATTATATATCTTACTGTTCTTTCTTTTTATTAATATACATATATATATATATATTATATAAGAATATATAATTTTGTATAATTTTTATATCAATGAACAGTATTTAGAAAAATAATACGACAAATTGAAAAATATTTTTGTGAAACATTTCATCTGTTAGGATTTCATCGGACTGGGCTTTGCTGATGTTGCCATGTCTACACATGTACACAAAATGAGAGACACTGGTAGTTTCAAAACTTTTGAAAGAACATTTTTTCAATCTAGTCAAATTCATCTGTATTCTTTTTTTTCTCTCCATTGCCTTATATATATATATATATATATATATATATATATATATATATATATATATATATATATATTGTTAAAGATAAACATTTTGTGTTGATTAATTTAACTGATCAACTTTTCCAAATCATGACTAATCATTCTCAGATTCATTATTTACAATTTAAAAATAACACATCACAAACTTTCAACCCCCTATATAAGACCAACATTGTCTATGAATATATTTGCCCACTCAAAGAATGTTTCTCTGAAAATCAAACATACAAAATATCTTTCATAGGATATACTACAACCACACTCACATGGAGACTCACCTGCCACCTAACTGACCAAAGTACCATCAAATAACACATTAATAAGCAGCATAAGGATCATAGTAACATTAGACAGAGATTCACAAACAATATCAAAATACTAGAAAAATCAAATAGTAGAAACAGATTCATGATCCTTGAAGCAATACTTATACAACTAAACAACCATCTATGAATAAACACAATTATAATTTAAGAGCTCATATCCTCAAATGTATATAAAAACACACACATACACACAGACATATCGCACATTGACTACGTCAAATCATTCTTGGCTTTCATCACAATACTCTCTAGTTCTACGAAACTCACCACTTGTTTCTACTCACTCTGATGATGATTAAAGAAAATCAGAGAATTATGCATAATTTGGAAAAGTCAATCATTAAAATTAATCAGCACAAAATGTCTGTTGTCTTTAATAATATTTGCCTTAAAGAACATTTGCTGCCTAAATACACAGAATACATATTTTAAACCAAATTTTAGGTGGTCAGTGAATGACCATGACTTCCAGTTTCATGTGCTTTCACACAATCATCAGGCAGTCAGTAGTTATAAAAAAGGAACCCTTATACCACTAGGCTTTTCCAAGACAGTAAGCCAACCAAACCCTATCCAGCCAAGATGAAAATAGATGAAAAAAAAAAAAAATAAAAAACATAAAATTTCCACCAGCAAAGGTTTGCTTGTGTGGCAAAAAGTGCTGAAATGTCATAGGGAACAATAACACTACAGTAGAAGAGCTTACAGCTTCAAGTAAAAAGATGCTCTACAATACTGGACCACAAAAGTCACCAACATCAGAGCCTTTAACAATTAGGAATAAGGATAACTAGCTTCAAAAAATGTCTGCCTAAGATTGCACACTAGAAAAAAAGAGTGCAGCACTTTAATATATTTTAAGTCAAATTTTAAGCTTATTCTTAATTTCAAAAGCAAGCCAAAAATCAAGGATTCTTAATTAAAATTCAGATTAAAATATTCCATTTTTAGGTATGCTTTTAACATACAATATCATTACACATTATTCTCAAGTTTCTTTTATAAGGAAACATATATTTTTTAACTCAAAAATTAAATTTGTACCAGTTATGAGTTTTTCTTAACTTGTACTTTTATATTGAATAAAAAAGGAGAAATAACTCATGCGTTTCATTTACAAAGTGCTTATTTTTATATCATAAACACTGTTAAATTGTTACTAAAATTTCAGCAGATAGAAACTGTATTAGACATACATTCAACAATAGCCTATATAATATGTCATCGTTGGTTGAAGTCAATCTTTTTAAAAATGTTATAATCAAATGACATTAAATGACTTCTTAAAAAAGAATTATAAAGTGATTCTGAAGGGTTTATAGAAAAACTATAAAAATAAGGAAAGAAGAAGATTTCTCAGCTAACAAAATGAATATTTGAAAAATGTCATCTAAGAGCCTTAATATTACAGTTTCAATTGATATTTTGAAAATTAGTTATTTGTTCAAAAGATAGATTTTATTTTTATTTTTTTTTTTTAGGTAATTTTTGAATGAAATTTGAAACAAATGATTTTACATTCAAAGCAAAAATTCAAAAAATTTTCTTTTCTTTATTTTTGCTGTAACATTTATTTTCTTTCTTGATTTTTATCCTTTTATCTCTTCTCTCTTTCTACCTCCTTTTCTTTTTATCCATTCTGTTATCATTATTATTATTACATTTGGTGATTTTTTTTAACTGTCCTTATTACTATAGATTTGAATGTGTGATGTTTAAAGAGTGTGCATTTCAAAGCTGCCAGCTGATAAGATCATATGAAAATGGTGGCAAAAGTAGCTCAACATCTCATGATACCAGGAAGACAGTAAGGAAATATGACTTTTTCATCCAATATAAGTTTTACAGTATGTAATTAGCAGGCATATGAAGTTGCTAAAAGGTTAAATGTTCTATTTCCTTCGACAGATGGAAAAGCAAATGGGTTGACATGAAGTTGTCTTTTTCTAGAAGGGGGATCAAAATAAAAGACATTTCATGAAAAATGGAACATCAGGATACGGAAAAATTAAGTAAAAGATAATAAAAATGATAAGGATAGTCTTCAGTCCCTCGTGATGGTTCAGTGGTTAGGAAACTATTCTACAATTTTAAAAATGCAAAAATATAAAATTAGTGATGCAAAGATCAGCATTTCTGTTTTGGATCACTCTGTGTGCTGTGTCCAGGATCAAGGTGTTACTTTTTAGCTCTCTCTCTCAGAAAGTGAATGTTCTAACCATGTGCCCATATATATATATATATATATATATATATATATATGTAAACAGTGGGGCGAAATAAATATCCATACACATGAAAAATTGTATTTTTATAAATGTAAAAGCCTTAACTAAAACAAATGTTGATACATTTTATCTGTAAAGATACATTTTATTAAAAAATAGTAATAAACTTAATTAATTTTTATTCTAACAAAAATTAATGCATTTTTTTCATTTTAACTTATGAAAAAAGTATTCATACAAAACAAAAAAGGATATTAAATTAATCTAATACTTTATGGAATATCCTTTATTGAGTTCAACAGCTACCATTCTATTCATGTATGTCTCGATTAATAATTTGCACACATTGAGTGGTATTTTGTCCCATTCTTCTTGGCATATTGTCTTCAAATTCTTGATATTTGTTGGTGCTCTTTTCCCAATTTGAATTTTCAAATATTGCAATAAATTCTTGATTGGGTTCAAGTCTGGGGACTGACTTGGCCATTGCAAGACATCAACGTTACTTTCAGCTAACCATTTCCTTGTAAACCCAATCAGGAGGTAGCCGAAGTCTCTCAACAGAATTCATTAAATTGTCTTGCAGGATTTTCTGGTATCTTTCGGCATTCATCTTGCCATCTATTAGGTTAGTGCAAAAATAATGACGTAATAATGTCGTTTTTTGACGTATTTTTTAACGTCAAAAACGTCATTATTACGTCATTATTTTTGCACCAACCTAATATTATTGATATTCTGCCAACACCTTTTGCAGAAAAACAGCCCCAGATCATGATACTGCCACCACCAAACTTTACAGTTGGCAACGTGTTCTTTGGTAAGTAGGCTTCACCGTCCTTCCTCCACACATGATTTCGATAATTATGACCAAACAACTCTATTTTAGTTTCATCTGTCCATAGTACCTTTTCCCAAAATGAATATTCTTTAACGAATTTTAGCCTAGCATCTCTGTGTTGTTTCAAGAGGAGTGGAGTCTTCCTTGGGATGCGTGATTTCAGACTGTTTTTGTATAGTTCATTACTTATTTTATGCTTGGTTACTTTAATCCCTAATGCACGCAGATGTTCCTGCAGCTCTTCTCGGGTAACCTGTGGATTTTGTTAGATCTGGCGTCCTAATATCCTTGCTGATCTTAGAGAAATCTTCCTCAGAGCACCTGTTCGTCTTTGGTTTTCTACGCTGTTATGAGTTTTAAACCTTGCAATGAACGAAGCAATTGCAGTAAAAGGAATATTCAGGTTGTTAGAAATCGTTCTGTAACTGTTCCCATCTTTCCAAAGAGATAAAATGTGTTGTTTTTGTGAAATAGTCAATTCTTTACCTTTAGGCATTATTAGAACCTTCTCGTAAGACTAGAAATTACAGAATGCTCTGATAATGGCTATAATTACTGATAACTATAATTACTGATAACATTACTGGAACATTCTAGAATATACTTTTATCATAATTAATTGACTATTTTATTCTAATAATTGATTTGTACAAATACTTTTTTCACCAGTTAGAATTAAAAAAATTCATTAATTTCTGTTAGGATAAGAATTAATTAAGTTTATTATTATTTTTAATAGTATGTCTTTATACATAAAATGTGCCCAGATTTGTTTTATTTAAAGCTTTTACATTTATAAAAATACAATTTTTCAAGTGTATGAATATTTATTTCCCCCCACTGTAAATATATATATATATATATATATATATATATATATAATATGATAATCTTAGTTGGTAATTCATATGAATAATTCCAGGGAAGATATAAATCCCAAGAGCTCAATGTAATAAACAAAGCAAGTAATATATGCTTGTGTGAAAAGATTTAGGTGAAAACATATATGTGTAGATGAATACGAATATGTGTATAGATGTAGGCACATATGTGTATGTGTATTTGTAATATTACCATGGCTTTCTGATGTCTCCGATTAGTTAATTAATTATATATATATATATATATATATATATATATATATATGTATGTATGTATGTATCTATGTATCTATGTATGTATGTACATAAGTGTAAATAAATGTGTGAATTGGAATCAATTACAGATCAAATATGGATCAGATTCTGACAAAATGAACAGATAAAGAACAAATAAGAAACATTTATAACCTAACATTTCACTTTTATTAAAGCTTCATCAGGGAATGAAATATGAAGAAAAATTTCTGGTATTTTTATTTTTATTACTTTTTCTATCGATTAAGCAGGCTTCAAATGCATTTGACTTGTCATGAAGCACCTGCATGCAGAATTTATATGCGTAAGTGTATCATAATTCTACTTTGTCTATGCAGTTTTTGGATGATAATGTATATACAAGGTATGATGGGTAAATTGTCACCATTTTATATTTTTAATTTTGTGCATGCATGTTGCTTGTTTTTGATTTTAACAACTGCACAGTATAGTAGGGCTAGTTAGGCAATGTCTGTGAGAAAAAGAGCACCATGATGCAATTCACTTCACCAGAAATTTCAAAAATGTTGTGCGTAAGACAATAAACTACATCCAACAGCAAGGCCTCTAATCAGGAGGTTTGAAGAGAATGGAACCACCTCTTAATTGCTGGTGTTCCCAGATCCACCCTGACCTGGAGTGGTAGCACCTGTTAGGATCCCAGCTAGGGCAAATAGTTAACCCCCAAAAGGAATCAAAACACTATGAAAGTATAAAAATAGGTTTTAATACCAGTAATACTTTTTTGAAAAAATTATTACCAGCGATACATTTTTGAAAAAGAAAAATATTCGCAGCAATACATTTTTGGAAAAAAAAAATATTACCAACAATAAAAATCTTGTCGGCATTAAATAATCCATTGAGGTTGATATGCCATAAAACAAAACAAGCCAAACTATCAAAATGGCATTCTGTACTGTTTGGTATTTGCACCAGAAGCCCCAATACCAACATTTCAGAGTGTTTGGGTGTCAATCTGAGGAAAGTGCAGAGGATTCCGAAAGAGTTGGATGAGTCTAATGGTGATTATGAAGGTATTTGGAGTGATGGTGACACAGCTTCCTTTCATCACCCCCACAGGACCTCATACTCAATATGGAGGCCTACATCAAGTGACTTGAGGAGGTAGTACTGCCTTGGATAAATAGGGTAGGTGCTGGAAGACACTATGTCTGGCAACAGAACTTTGTATCATACCACATAAGCAGGAGAACCCAGTCATGGCTGTCAGACAATTTCTGAGACCACATTACCCCTTACATCTAGCCATCCAAATCCCCAGACTGAAACCCCCTTGATTATTATGCATGGAGCACAGCTGAGTGAGAGATCAACAAAATTACTTGTAACACCAAAGATGAAAGGCAAGGATTATGGCAGCATTCATCAACTTAAGCAAGAAGACTGTCCTGTAGAGATGCAGGAGATTCTGAAGTTATCTGGATGCCATTGGCAATTTTATTGAATAAATTTACTTTTTAGTATTTCAAGATATTTGATAAATATATCTGTTAAAATGAGATGTCAGTCTTATTTTCATTTTTGTGTTATTTAGATGACAGTTTATCCATTGCAGCCCCTCCCCCCCCTCTCTCTCTCTCTCTCTCTCTCTCTGTTTAGTTATTTATGTTTAGTGGTTGTCCACATGTTGATTAGGGGAATTTGTTTTACGTCAACACGGTTGTAGTAGTTCAATATATATTAGATTCTTTAAGAATAGACTTAAGAAATGTTAGTGATATAATATAGTGTTTTTGATGTGTGTTTATAGTTGTTAAAATTTTTGTCAGTACTGACTTGAAGCTTGATGAAGCTGTAATAAAAGAAAACATGAAAGATTTATAAATGTTTCCTATTTGTTCTTTATTCTAGCATTTCTCTCTCTCACTTTTTCTATCAATCTACCTATATATATATATATATATATATATATATATATATATATATATGTGTGTGTGTGGATAGATAGATAGATAGATAGATAGAGAGAGAGAGAGAGAGAGAGAGAAATATTCATTTCTCGTTAGAAACTTTGATTTTAAAGTGTCAGGTTCTATTTTAATTTTGCCAATTTGATAAGGCACATGATTCTTCTAGAAGAAAAGTGACAATAAAAGGAACAATAATCTAGGGTAAAAAGACATACAATATAACCCCTAATTTTGGGTATTTGTGTTTTATAAAACTTCTCTTTCTCAGGCTCAGGTCACAGTTCTTCTGTGTAGGTGATGCTTGTTAATTATAGTTAAAAATGAAGAAATATTAAACTTGTAAGACAGAACAGATAGAAGGAAATAGTTGAGTGATTAAAGCAATCAGCTGTGACTAGTAGAACCTGTGATTCGATTTTCACTGATAGATTGTGGGTTCATTAAATATAATTGATTTAAAATAAGAAATTTTCTGGTTTAGAAGCCAGGGCAGACAAAGTGGATGATGCTTGCTCAAGTACCTGAGTAGTAGACTAAGTTATAAAGTGTATGGTTAAAAATCCAATTTTGACTAAGTGTGGCTTGAAAACTTAGGATCAGGAACAAGAATAAAAAAACTGTCTAGATCTATGTTTCATTCATTAAAATATTTGATTAAAGATGTCAAGTAAAATGATTTAAACCATAAATATTTTTTTAATAAAAAGCAAAACATCTGAGCTCATAATAAAGTCTGAGTTCTATTAAACAAAATAAGAAATTAATATATTAGGTTGGTGCAAAAATAATATCGTTTTTTGATGTTAAAAAATACGTCAAAAAACGATATTATTTTTGCACCAACCTAATATTAAGTTGAATCATAAGTAATTTCCAGAATGAATATATCATCCTTACTATTCCTTAGATATACCATAATAGGTGATGAAAAGTGGGTTGCATATGACAATGTCCAATGCAAAAGGTAGTGGATTGACGGAGATAAATCTCCATAGACAACCTCAAAAACTGTCATGGAAGAAAGGTAATATTGCACATATGGTGAGGTTTTCAGTGTAATATTCATTTAGAGTTCTTAAAATACAGTATAACCCGGATATAAGAGAGTTGTCGGGACCGGAGAAGAAGTCTTTTATATCCGGGTTTCTCTTATATCCGGGTTTCTCTTATATCCGGGTTACACTGTAGAGTGATGTGCATTTATACCTTCAGCAACTACAATGTGTTCATAAAAGTTTGGTGAGAAAAGTGCCATGCAGCCATCAATAGAAAAAATGTTATTCTTCTACATGACAATGCAAGACTGCAAACAACAAGAAAAATACAGGAAAAAAAACTTGGAAGATGATTGGTCTTTTCTATGCTACTGGACATAATAATTTGATTTTTCACCAAATGGTTCTTAGCTTTTCTGATCACAGCAAAAAGCTTTGATCGGGAAAATGTCTATAAAAAAAAAACAGGTTCAAGAGTTTATGAAAAAATTTTTTCACATCAATACCTCAATCAGTTATGTGCCATGCGTGATAAACAGTTAGACGATCAAGTATATTTCAATATATGACTGACGAAGCAGATTTATTTTCTGCAGTAGGTCGCCATTTCTTTCTGCAGTAGACCAGTTGCCACTCAAGGCTATAGAACCTAGTCTGTCCTGCTATTTACCTATAGCTGGGTGGAGGAGAAGAGGATTCATACCTTTCTCAAGGGTATTAGCACGTAAGTGCAGAATCTTATTCAAAAGGTACCAAAGAATTGCAAGTGATTACAAATAATGGTGAATATCTAATTGAATAAAATTTAATTGCATTTTATTTTTTCAAGGATAAAGATGATAAATAAAAATAGAAATTATTTATGACTCAACCTAACATTATTTGATCAAGAGTAAAACTTGTTTCCTTTCTTCTCTGTCTGCTAAATATTGTATAATCTTTAGCCCACAAAAATCTACAAACAAGGCCTCACCAAAAAACACTTACAAAATGATTTAGTAAGACTGATAATTCTTCTTGTCTTAAATGGCAAGCCTCTAACAAACCCTTTTCAGAAGTACATAGAACAGAAATGAAAATTCTAAAAAATAGTAATGCCAATCTGTAGAAAGCATTTTCTTAATTATCAGCTTCATTTTGATGTCCAGGTTGCAACATCCTTTTTCGTTCATGCATTAATTAGAGCCATGGTAATTGATTTTCGATATCTCACTTCCTCTTTATCTATATATCTCTATACTTAAATATATGCTAATTGACTTCATCAATGAAATCAATATCTATCTATATGAATTTATGAGTGATCTGTTCTCACCCACTTAGAGGAGAGAAAGTAGATTTACTTACAAAGGAAATGATGTGTGGGAGCATGGAGGAGGAGGATAAAGATGAGGGAGGTTGAAGTGAAAGATGTTCAGGGTGGATGGGTGATTGGTTGTATGGGGCAGAATGGTAAGTAGGAAAAATTTTGTAAATGTCACAGATTCTGGTCTTAAACTTCCGAATAAGGAAAGGGAAAATTATTTTTTTAAAAAGTAAAGGGAAGACAAAGAAAAGAAGACAAAGTAAATTATGATGTTATTGATTGATTAAAAGGGAGAAAGAATTATCTACCAAAAAGAGAAAGGGGAAAACTAATTCTCTTGTTTCTTAGTGCATTATCAATTAAGATAGATAAATAGATAGATAATAAACACATATAGATAGATAGATAGATAGATAGATAGATAGATAGATAATGATCAGACCAAAATAGATAGATAAATTTGATCAGTCTGAGATAGGTACATCAATATGATTAGAATTTGATGGTTTTGATCAGAACAAGATAGATAGATAAGGACAAAGTAAGATAGATTGATATCAGACAATGAAAAACAGAAACTGAGAGAAAAAAGCTTAGTTGAAAGAATGCATTATTTTTGTAATATTTATGTAAGTAAATAATGATCCCTGCTTCCTTTGTTGATCTTAGGCACATCTGTGATGATAATGACTGCGATGATGATGATGATGATGATGATGATGATGATGATGATGATGATGATGATGATGATGATGATGATTTGGTGAGAATAATGGTGGTGGTCATTGTGATCATTGTGCTGATGTTGGTGGTTGTCTGATAGCCAGAGAATTATGCTGGTCATTTTCATGTTTAGTCGATGAGAGTGAGTGGTAAGGATGTTGACACAGCCATATCTGTCGAATGATGGGGGAGGAGATTATGGTTGGGGTTCGATAGTTACAAACTTCACCTTCAGCAAAAAATGTCTGCATAAACTCTGTGTCTACTGCTGTTTGCAATGTTGCATTTTCAAACAAGAGAAAAAAAATTGGAGGTAAGATGGGTGAGATAGAGATAAACGGCAATTTGACAAAAAAGGAAGAACCAAATGAAAAGAAGAAGAAAACAAGAAAAAAAAAAGAAATGAGAAGGAACTAAAAAAAAAGACAAGAGAAAAATGAAGAGTAAAAAACTGTGGAAAAAGAAGGAAGGAAAGGAAAGAAATTTTAGCAAAATAAAAATAAAAACATTAACAAGTCTAAGGGCAAAAAGAATTATTAGGAAAAATAATCATTGGAAAGTAAAAAGAAAGATTAGAAGGAAGAAAGAATGGAAATAAAGAAAAAATAAAAAATGGAGGAAGAGACATTGAAGAGGAGAAAATGTAAATGAAAAAGAACAAAAGAAAGAGAAAAGTGAAGAGAGATAGGTTAAAAGGAAAGAATGTGAAAAAAAATGGAAAATTGGGGCAACAGAAAGAAATTGAACTCGGAATTAGAAATAAAAAAAAGAAGTAAAAATGTAGGAAAGGAATAAAGAATAAGAGAAATTAAGAAAGAGGGATGAATAAAAGAAAGGCAGGAAAGAAGAGAAAGATTGGAAGAAAAAATAATGAAAAAGAAAGTGCAAAAAGAAAAAAAATTCTTTAAGCACTAAGAGGAAAGAGAAAATAAAAAAAATAAATGAAAAGAAAAACACAACTTTGAGAATGCATTTTTTTCAGGAATAATTAAAAAAAAATAAAATTATAAAAAGCATTGGAAACTAACAGTAAAAATAGCGAAAATACAAAAACAAATATTTGTAAAATGCAAAGAAATTGAAAAAAGAAAAATTGAAATCTTTCTGAATCTTGCAAAGAAATGTCATGTGTACAGGATCTTTGAGAATTGATATTTATAAAAATGACTAATGATGAAGACACCTGAAAAGGTAGAAGAAGGTGAAGAAGAATAGTGAAAAAGAAAAAAAACATGCACACATGTGTATATATGTACATATGTGCCTACATTTATGTGTGTGTGTGTGTGTGGATGCAACTAATGTCATTCCTGTTTTGGCATTTTACACGTTTCAAGTTTGCCATAATTAGGAAAATGTACATTGAGAAACCTTTGCTTTCCGTCCATATATTTATATATTTTTCTCCTTTAGCCTTCTTGTGAGTATGTGTGTGAAGACAAATCGTTTTCTCACATGAGAAGCCCTTAGGGGTCCGATTGAAAATACAGATAGAATAGTCGATGATCGTTGGCAAGATCCTGTTTAATTTTGACCAATTTTCTTGGAGATTTTTTTTTATATCAGAAAAAGAATGCAAAAGTATAAAAAACAATCAAAGTAAAATATCATTTTCATAAAAACAGACAAAAAAGAGAAAATACAAAATGTAGACAATGTTTACTAATACAAATATAATGAGGCTCATTGCTTATGTATTAGAATATATGTCAATCAGAGCAAAGATAAGTAAAGACTAGAAGTTCATGCAGGAAAATGGAAGGAAATAGAAAGCGATTCATTGTATTGTCGTCCCCACCAAAAAATGGAGAAAAAAAACAGAAATTATAAGAAATTATTTTCTAAGAAAAAAAATATCATTTTCTTAAATTTTTTACACTCACACTTATCAATAAATATATCATTGTTCTGCTCAGTAAAAATTACACTATCATGTTTTGTAACCCTTGAGGGTCATTGGCATAACATATGTACTGCAGCCATAGCAGCAGAGGTGTGTTTAGGACAAGATGGCCTGACAGAGCCCATCAATCTTAAGGCCAGTTTTGAATTCAGAGTTCTTTGCCAGGGCTACATACAATTTTAAATTCAGAATTTTCCTTCTCCTAGACTGGTAGTCACCTCAAGGCAAGTGAACCCAGTAGGCTCTGGTAAAAGAGACAGATTCATCTCTTTTCTCAATGGTATTTTTGTGAAGATACATGTAACAAGCTTGGACATAATTCAAACTCACTTTACAACTTAATATGCAGCTTAACATAAAACATAAAATGCTGCTGCTTCTGATGATGACGATGTTAGTGTATTTGTCAGTCTCAGGGAAAATATGGAGTCTACTAGGGGACTAGCTAATCCCTGTTGCAGACACCTACTCAGTCATACTTGTTGTTTATACAGCAGCTATGCCGAGCAAACCTTAGTCATAGTTTCTGGTAGAAAGCACAGAATTTGGTTAAATACCAAAGCAGGCTGCATTCTCTAGACATAATTGGCAACCAGTTTAGGAGAAGGACAACTCTGAATTTAAAATTTTATATAGCCTTGGCAAAGCACATACTATGCAGCTAATGATAGGAATATGGATTCCATGATCTTGAGCAACTGCAACTGATGAAGTAGGTTTCTGTATTGTTTTCAGTCTTTCACTCTTTTTTGTTTCTAGAAAG
The DNA here is from genome assembly GCA_963932145.1 of Acanthosepion lycidas. NCBI lineage: Eukaryota > Metazoa > Mollusca > Cephalopoda > Sepiida > Sepiidae > Acanthosepion > Acanthosepion lycidas. The sequence goes on along the minus strand of OZ010592.1, from coordinate 58,121,491 downwards.
TTCACTTACCAAAATAAAATATCAACTCTTATGATTGATGTATATTTTCATTGGTATGGTAATATAATACACTGTTCTTTTTCGTCTTTTAACCAAATATCAATTACTTATTTCTCTTTCAGAATCACATTTGAGCAAAATTCTAGGACACATAAGAAGAGTGCTGGGAGAATTTGGTGCTCACAGGACAAAAGGTAATGGTGAGTAACTTAACTTTCAAACAGAACTGGAAGTGCAAAGGTCAACCTTACTAAGAACTACAAAGGATAGGAAATTCTGGGAGCCATGATCACCTACATCCTGAAGGTACATGACACATAGAAGAAGAAGAAACATTATGACACAAAGCCACAACTGTGAAGCACCCAGTTAGGATTGAACTCATGACAACAATAATGATATGCTCAGAAAACTAAACTTTGCTCCACAGTGACATGTTCTAAATAGGTACTTACTAAGAATCTAGTGCGGTGAACCTCCCTCCCCCCCGCATATAGCACATGGTCACATGTCTCAATGAGTTCTGACCTGATGATAGCAATAATGAGACCACTATCTTCCTGTACTAGAACTAAGATATAAACTCTTTACTCTTGAACCATAAGAATATAGAAACCATTGTGAAAAAGAACAACTGACAAGTAAGTTGACCTTGAACTTTCATCTATCAATATGGATGAGTGTTCTTTCAAGGAAGCTCTTTGCCTTGAATGTTTTGGGGACTTAAACTCACCCCAGACTTTGTGGAACTTATATATATATATATATATGATCTATTGCCAAAAATGCTGGAAAAAATGGTTGATTCCCTGTCCCACTCCAGTTAGTATCTGGCTCCTCCTGCTATGCTCTATCTTTACAAGAGCCAGATCAGGCTATAATTGGAGTCTTGGCTGGAGCTTCCCATTTCTTACTTCCATGTCTTAATAGATTTCAAAAGTATCTATGCAGCCTTGTGATTGATGAATTATTTTCCACTATGTCCAAAGAAAAATTTCTGATGAGCTACATTCCCTAGTTCCATCAGTTCAGCTAAGACCTGCCATGCTACATACACAGGGTTGAATCATCCTCATTGCCTTCATATTCCATTAGTAAAGAGAAACTTACATTTGAACAGCTTCTTCCCAACTCATGTATATAATCCATCACTACAGATGCTGGAAACATGGTTGGTTTCCTGTACCACTCCAGTAAGTATTTGCTCTATGTTTACAAGAGCCAGATAAAACCAAAAATGGAGTATTATGCCGTATCTGAGTTGGAGATGCCCAGTCCTCACTTGTCAGTCTTGACAGAGTTCAAAAATGTCTATGCAGCCTTGTGGGTGATGAATTATTTTTCATGCTAAAATCCCTTTCCCACAAATGAAACTGTGCAAGCCTCTCGCTCCTCTGTCACTATACCCATGGCATGTGCTCTGATGAGTTACATTCCTTGGTTCCACCAGTACTGACCCTTGCAATTGCCACATACACAAGGGTGAATCATCCCCATTCCCTTTGTATTCCATTAGTAAGGAATAAGTTCCACTCAGGCAACTTCCTCCCAAGAAATGCTGCTTTGTGGAACAGACTCCCAAGAGGATATTTTCCCAATTGCTACAATCTTGGCCTCTTCAAGTCTAAGGTTAACCATTATCTTTCCTAGAGATAGGTCCACCTATCACCCAGTTCACTCTCCTCCTCCAATCTTTTGAACAGGAGTAGAGGTTTTTCCCTTGTTTCCTGTTTAAGATTGGGTTTCCAGTTATTTCTAAATTCTACTTTAGCTCCATACTTCTAACATCTCTGCCTAAATTCTGAAATCTATACTACAGGGTTTCCAGTTCCTTCTTAAGTCTTTTCCTTCTCTTTCACTTCCAGTACCCCTTGCGTCTTAGTGGTATTATCACCTTGCTTGGGGTGAATTGAAAAATAAAATTTCATAAATTGCACTTTTCTTTTGCTCATACAAAGCCACATGGTAACCCTCTATCTTGATTGACTCTTGGGCCTTGTATTGGGTAAACATTAGGGCACAAAAAACGCCCTTGTGAGAAGGAACAATCTGGAATGCTTATTCCTTTATGACAAAGGCTTTGAGATTGTTTCTTAACTATATCCCCATGTGCTATTTCACATATTATTTAAATAAAAGATCTCTAAGTACCACAAATCCTCCTATTTTATTGCCAGATTTTTGTTTTAATTTCCCAAAGTTTTCTATTTTGGTAAGAAATTCTTCATATTTTGACCAAATGTCTAATAGGCAGATTTATGACTTATAAAGTATGTCCACAGAGATTTGGATCCATGCTGCCACACCATATTCTTTTTTGCCATTAATTCTTATTTGCACAAATTTTAATTGAGACATGCTAGAAAGTATGGAAGTGCAATAATTCATAATGTGCTGATTTTTTACAGGGCATATGTACCCATTAGATATGCAAACAATTGCAAATAAAGTAGACTCTCCTCACAAACTAGCAGGACTTGAACTCACAGCCTAAATGGAGCCAGATGTTTTTAGGTATGTTTGAAAGTGCATACATGGAGAAAATCAGAGTGTTGATAAATAATTCTATTTTTATTGCTAGTAATAGCAGCTCAAAAACAAAAAAAAAATTTTTAAATCAGTAAACATAAAATAGTGCAAAAAATTAAGAAAAAGACTGAAATGATAAAAAAACCTACATTGTATTCACAAATGTCCTGGTTAATAATAGCCAAGGGAACTCAGAGAGACAAAAACATAGATAATATGAAATCTATATACATTATTGAGCCAGAATTTTTTTGCAAAATTGTAAAATACATTAATTATAGTTATATATACATACAAACACACACAGTCATATATATATATATATATATATATATATATATATATATATATATATATATATATATATATATATATATATATATATATATATCTGTTTATGTGCATTGTATGGGGTTGTGTATATAAGTGTATATTATTATAAATACTAGCTGAAGTACCTGTCTGTACTGGGGAAAAACCTAAGAGCTGATTATAATAAGAGTAAAACAATTTCTCATTACTATAATTATAAGCTGATAAGTTATTTAAAACTGCTGAATGTCCACTTTATATATATATATATATATATATATATATATATATATATATATATATATATATATATATGTATGTATATAAAGTGGACATTGAGATCAGCACCCAGCGGTGACAATCTGTTTTATCCTTAAACACAATCTTCAGACAGGGCATGCATGTTGTGTATGATGTTCATTGGGGCATTATGTGTAGAAGATCTATTTTATTACCCTAATGGTTATTGGGTAGGCAGTAACAGTTATGTTTCAAATTATTCTAGAGTATATTGAGTAGAAATAATTGTAGATAGGAATGCAGTTACTTGTAGCTATTTTATAATGTTGCTTCCTCATTATTTATTATTGATTACTTTATTATTTATTGTTGATTATTATTATTACATTTATGTTTGTTTATCTGTGCAGTTGTAGTTTGTTAATTTGTTTATTATTTACTAAATTTGGTTATTTATTGATCAGATTTTTTGTTTATTTTATTTTACTTATTTTTTTGTATTCATTATTAATTTTCAGATTTTTAAGTAACGTAGTAAAAATTTGTTTTTCTGTCTTCATTTTGAAATAAGTTCTGATTGTTTATTTAGTAATTTGTATTCAGCTGAGGTGATAATTAGGAGTATTTTCTCCTCCAGACAGAGTTTTATGATATATTGTTGGAGCCTGATCCTGTTTTCCTTATTTTACATGATATATTTGATGTGATTGTGTTATATAATAATAATAATAATAATAATAATGAAAGCAGAGTCCTTAGAAATCCATAGGTAATAGTTTATTTCATGGGATCCGGCCCCATCTCTTCAGACCAAAAAATTTTACAGCAATAAATGGATTTTAAATTTATCCAGACACAAGCAAAAAAAGAAAATAAATATATGTATGTGTGTGTGTGTGTATAAACCAGCCTTATTCAATCAATAACACTTGATCCATAACTAGTCATACTCCTTTTCCATCTGATTTTCAAAGTAAAATCAATAGTAAAATCATTTACAGTACATTTCTATAGTAAATTTTAATCTATGATGCATATAAGAGTTCTATTATTTCAGTAATGCTTGCAATAATCCCTGACTACTAACATTCAGTATCCTCCTGTTTTTCAATGTATTGTTACTGTAGTATCATTTATGATGCATTTCTCTAATAATTTTTATCTATTATACATATACATTAGCCCTGTTCTGTCAGTAACACTTGCCTTAATTCATGACCAATGACTTTTTCCAAATATTCAATGCATTTCTATAATATATATAATATCCCTATTCTCTTAGTAACATCAGTTCCTGACTGTTGACACTTTTCTTTCCAAGTGTTAATGCACAAAATACTGATTAAGTTTTGAAGTTTGCTCAAATAAATTTTAAATCAAACTCTAAAACTGCAAACTGTTGTGGTGAAATTATAACATTGTGCATTTAAGTATTAGGTTGGTGCAAAAATAATGACGTAATAATGTCGTTTTTTGACGTTAAAAAATATGTCAAAAAATGACATTATTACGTCATTATTTTTGCACCAACCTAATACTAATGTTACTGTAATAACTGTAACAATTTTCATTCATTCCCCAAGTGTAGTCTCTTATAAATTCTTTTGTGAAGGAGGCCAAAAATTAAACCTTTCTACACTAAGCAATCTTTTGAAGAGAATATTTTATTTCAAAAACATATTAAACTATTGCCTTATGGCATTATCCTGTTGAAACACCAGTTCTTGTATAATCACCAAAGCTAAGCAACATCTGACCTGGATGGGTGACCACTTGGGAACACCAGATGCTGTAAATTATGGATATGTGGGTCGTGTATGGATAACAACTCAGAATTGGAAATTGAGGAATTGAATTCCAATTCGGTTTGTTATAATCACTTACATGTAAATGCTCTTGGAAAAGGTATGAATACATCTCTCCTCCCCCAGCTATGGATTAATTAGTAGGACTTGCATCAATAAATCAATATTATCTCCCCAAAATTCTTACAATGTAAAAATATTTTCTATCTTTAAATAACCTGTAAAAGGTTGATAAGTCATAAAAAACAAATCAATCAAACAAAATATTCTATGAAAATTGTAGAAATGTTTTTTAGCATTTTCAGAAGCATTTGATATAATCTTTAGTATATATGAATATTTTCACAAATTGTGTAATAAGCTCTATCTGTGATATAAACTGTAATTATGTAATTTTAAAATGAGAATTACAGCTGGATGATTGACTTCTGTTTACCAACTTTAGCTGAGGTGTTGCTTTCACTTGGAATTAAATTGGAAATAGGACTAAATATCTGGGAAGTGTTTTAACAAAGGATGGAAAATGCGACATGGTAGAAAGTGGGATAGAGAGAAAAACAGTTAAAAGTCACAAGGGATAGGAAGTTGTGAAGAACCATGATTACCTATTTTCTGAAGGTGATTTTAAAAAGTAAGTGTGAGAACAAATATTAATGACATTGTTGTCAGACAATCAATAATTTAAATCCCTTACTTAAATAGGAATATAAAATAATCTTATCTTTTTGCAAACTATTTAAATTTCATCAACAGGATAAATATTGAATCTGAGAAAAATTCACAACAATAGAAACAGATGGATAAGTAAATATGGAATAATGGCTTTTCCCAGACAGTTTTTTTTTAATCATTTCACTCCAAGCAAGATGGAAATGCCACTAGTACACAGAGGGTGAAAGTAAGAGAAAAGACTGTATTGGGGGTGGGGGGATTGAGGAAAGGATAAAAGATGAATGGGACTCAAGAAGATAGAAGATGGCAATTGATGTTGCATTACCTAATTCAACAGTAAAAGTGTGGGACCTAGATATCAGTCTAGTAGCATGCTTAAATTCACATAGTTGGAGCACCAGGGAAAAAAGCTTGTCAAACCAGTTGCCATGGAAATATTTGTAGAAAATACAGAGGGAAGTATTGCCAAATTGGTGAGAAAGTGACTGAAGTTGAGATGCTAAGTCAGAATCTATTTCATTGTAAATCCTTCTTTGGATTTTGTCAAGAATCCTGAGATGAATAGCAGAAGAACCAGACCAGACATTCAATGCACAGCCAAATCATAGATTTGTAAATGTGTAAGATGGACTCTAACTAGAAAACCTTATGATACATTGATCCAACTTTCCTTGCAGTAGATGCAGCTATTGATTTGATGTAGTCATTTCATTTCAAGTAAGTTGAAAATGTGAGGCCAAGAAGGCACAGTCTCCGGGAATTTAGCATCAGACATGCTGATGGGGGGGGGGGGACAGGAAAGTTTCTCTATAGTTAAACATCTTTTTTACATGTAAACTATTGTCCTCACCTTTGTTGTTGTTATCACAATGTTTTGACTGTGGTGTCCTCTGGACTTCATTGGGTAATTTACAAGGAATTGTGAATTCTTTATTCCTTTATTCAATCTACAGGGTTGATTGTTCTTGTTCCACTGCACATGTCTAGGGATATCTCGTCTAGTTCTTATTTTTAGTACTGCTCAGTTATGGGTTTGAGTCCAAGTTCACATTGTCTGGCCCAGGAATTGAACTCACTAAATTCACAAACCAATACTTTAATCCACAAGGCTATTGTCCTGTGGGACAATTCTCTATAGAGAACTTGAAACCTTAAACCTTACCTGCCAGCTGATGAGTGCTGCTACTGCATGCTATACTTGACTGCACTCATTGAAGCTTTCTCTTTTGTTACAGTTGCTTCTGTTGAAGATTTGCTGTCATTTCTCTTTATATTTTTATTAGAGACTCCTTTATCATAGTTATTTCTATGGTAGACCTACTTAGAAGATCCTCATAGCTTTGGATATGTGCTGATTCTTTCAGACATTTAACTCTACAGTGTTCTTATTGTCCACTACTGAACAAATGTCAAAGAGCAGAATTACAAACATCTTATACACAAACTCTTTTGTCTTTGTCTGACATTGCAAATAATGGAAAAAAACAACTTACAATTTGGCCCAGTTCAAAGGCTCTTTTATATCTTCTTCTTCTTTTATGTGCCATTTCTCTTCAAGACGTAAGCGATCATAGCTCTCCACATCTTTCTTTCCCGTGTAGCCCTTTATAAATTTTGTCTTTTTGTTTTTTCTCCCAAACCCTATTCTACCATACATTTACTCAAGCCCATCAAGTATATTATGTGCTGCTTTTCTTTGTCGCTCTTTCCCTCAATTTCTTCTGTAAGTATCATATTTTCCAAGCCTACCTTCCTCATAATGTTTCCCAGATACAACAACATCCTTTTTGTTTCCATTTTTTCCAAAACCTCATTGTTGGTTACATGTTCAGTCCATAGTTTCCTCAGCATCTTTCTGTTGTTTCATCTCTTATTCATCTTTGAAGAGATTGTCCAGTATTTACTGCCATACAGGAGATATCAAGTAACAGTTCAGTACTCTTCTTTGTTTCTAATGAAAATTTTCTGTCTCTTAATACTATGCTGAGCTTTTGGAATGTATCTTTGGCAATCCCAATATGTCTTTGGATCTCAGGGTTACACTTTCTGTCCTCTGTTCGAACACTTCCCAGATACTTAAATTTTTGTACTTCTTTGATTTTAAAAAGGAAAAGTGGAGCTTATAGGCAATCAAAATACAGTAATAATAATAATGAAATCTCAAAAATGTGGCACATGGGAATATCAACAATCCCTATTGTAGTTGGAGCCCTTGGATTGGTTGGAAAAGATTCCAGTAGACTAATTGAAAGGGATTCCTGGATGTTCATGCCTCAAAAAAACCCAAAAAATTGTTCTCACGAGTACAGCCCACATCTTACAAAGGGCCTTATCTATGTAAAATATGTTTGTGGTTTTTTTTTTTTTTTAATTGGTCAGTGTAAAATGTCATGATGCCATTTCTAACCTTAGGTCTCTGGATGGGACCCAGAAAGAAATGTGTACACACCAGAAATCAAAGGAAATAAAATAATAATAATAATAATAATAATAAAAATAATAACATTTGACAATCATAAAGAAGAAGAAAACATGTGAGATCATGGATTTAGATGTGTCAGAGGATCACAAAGGATATCTGAAAGAAAGTGAAAAGATATCTCGACCTTATCAAAGAGCTGAGAACCTTGCGAAAGAGACTGGAGTACTGGGAACAGTCCTAAAGAGCCTAGGAAAAAAACCTGGATGCACTAGAAATCAAGGGGAGAATTGGAATAATCTAGACAACAGCATTATCAAAAACAGGTAGAATACTGGTTTAAGAGTGTTTGAGTATGAAGAGAATTGCTGTCACTTAGGCTACCAGTTATTACTCAATAAGTAACAAATACTACTACTGCTACCACTAATAATAATGATCATACGAAGAAGAGAAAATATAAGAAATACATATATATATAAAAATAAAGGAATAATAACAAATAATAAAATAATATATTTGAATAATAGGAGTGAAGATGATACTAAATAAAAATTGGAAACAAGCATATTTTATTATGTCAACAAGAACAGTCATGGTGGTGGTTGTGGTGGCTTTGATGATGATGATGATGATGATGATGATGATGATGGTGGTGGTGGTGGTGGTGGTGGTGGTGGTGGTGGTGGTGGTGGTGGTGATGATGATGATGATGATGATGATGATGATGAAGAAGAAGAAGAAGAAGAAGAAGAAGAAGAAGAAGAAGAAGAAGAAGAAGAATTCTAAAATGATAAAAAATCAGGATGAAAATAATCCCTTCTATTGGCAGGCAAATAATCCCAAAGAAAGATTATATTCTTCTAGAGGTCACCTTTTGTCAATGTCTTGTACAAGACCTCTTCAATGTATTTTCCATCCTAAACTCAAGAAATTCCACTTCTCTCCATAATGTCAATACATTTTTCTTTTAAAAAAAGGTAGGGAAAATGTTTAGTGACTTGCTTGAAAAAACGAATAGCTAAAAAAAAACCTAAAAGATCATCTTTTAAAAAGATTTTATTGTCCACCACACAAAAATGAATAATTCACTTGTGCTTGTAAAGTACTGCAAAGAAAAACAAGTTTTATATGACCTGTTCTGAGTGCAGGCTAAAGTAAGGAAAAAAATTCCATTATGCAATGTATACTGATATGTACATATGTAAGCCTCAAGGTATGTTTTTGTAGATCTATCTATCTAGCTAGCTAGCTATCTATCTATCTCTACATCTATCTATCTCGCTAGCTAGTTAGTTAGCTAGCTAGCTAGCTATCTAGATCAATTGATAGATAGATAGATAGATAGATAGATAGATAGATAGATAGATAGATAGATAGATGGATAGATAGACTAATGAATAAGGCCTCAATCCCAGAAAGCAAGTTTTAAACAAGATAAAATAATGAAACTTGTATAAAAAAAAATAAAGCAAATTTACTACTTTTCAAAATTATGAAGCTTGATTGAAAAATAAGGTCTTCAATCCTGGAAAAACATTTTAAACCAGATAAAATGATGAAACTGGTATAAAAATGAAGCATTTCTCTTTAAAATTATTAAGGTTGATTGATAAATAAAATCTTTTTTTTTCCAAATTTTCTCTCCAATTTTTAATTTTGTCCATGAAGAAATTTTCTTCTTTGCTTTTGATCCTGTTGTGCACAGCAAACATTAACTTGAGTATCTGATGAAAAATGTTGACCTTTTTAATTTTAGGAATAATCAGAATTCTGATGGTGGCAAATGGGCCTGCACAGAGGGTGTGCAACAGCTGCACATTTCAGGTGTTTCATTATTTGTATTTTTGGTTGATTACAGTTTGACCTTTTTGTCATGATGCAAAAAAGGTTTTACTTTTATCGCTTATTCTGTGGATACATTGCTTAAGTGCTTGAGAGATTTCATTGCTTTGTATATATGATTTATATTAAGTGACTAAACATTTAACTTACTAGTACTAACTTTATATGAATATGAATATATTAAAAAAAATGTGTTTAAATTAGCTAAAATCTAATTTCTATAATGATACAGTTAACATGAATCATGTTTTGTCTTTGACTATAAATTTTGTTCACATCCTGGGTATGATGATAAACTACATTTGGCAGTAAGGTCTCTGATCAAGATGTGTAGAGAAGCATAGAATCATGTCTTAATTCCTGTTGTTCCCAGGTCCACCAGAAGTTGATATGCCATTAAACAAGCCAAACAAAACCAAACTAAATTTTGTTCTATTAAAATGAAATTCTTTTTCCCATGATGATGGATCATTTTTTAAACATGTCAAACTAATTTTCAAGACTGCCTTATATATTTACCCCATACACATATATATACATACATACATATATATATATATATATATATATATATATATATATATATATATATATATATATATATATGACTAGAAATGTATATATACAGGGTGTGATGGTTAAATTGTTACCATTTTATATTTTTAATTTTGTGCATGTGCATTGTTTTTGATTTTGTTGACTGCACAGTATAGTAGGGTCAGAAGTAGTGTAATGGCCGTGTTTGAAGCTAATGGTGATTTTATTGAATAGATTTGGTATTTTGGTAAATATATCTGTTAAAATGAGTTGTCAGTGTTATTTTCATTTTTATGTAATTTACATGACAATTTATCCATTGCACTCTGTATATATATATATATATATATATATATATATATATATATATGCACACACACACTTTTCAGTTATCTTTCTATTCAATTAGTTGCATCATCAAGATATCCTTGCACACTTCTTGTCCATTTATTACTTAAGAATTAAGAATTACTTCCTGTCCAACAGAAGCCTTTTAATTGTCAGAGGTAGCATTCTGGTATGTTCTCTCATTTGGTTTTCTCATTTCTTAGGTTGTCTATCATAATGGTCTCTTGCCATGGAAGTTGTCTTTGCTCCTTCTATGATTATATGGCCAAACTAGTTTCACTTAAAAGATAAAAATGTTTAAAACAAAATTTTTAAGACAATCCCATTTGTGTTGTGTAGGAATCTTTGTAAAACTTTTTTTTCAGCAGAGATGTGTTGACAATTAATCTTTATAGAAACTTAAAAATTTGTGACTTAAACATTTTTTCAAGTAAAATTTAGTCAGGAAAATATTAATGGTTATTACCAAAAGAATAACATTATAAAAGTAAACAATTAACGAATACGTACTGAAATTTTCATTTGAATTGAATAAATCCTGGATTTTTTGGTAATTTAAAAAAGGTGCTGCCCTTCCCCAACAATTTTGTTTGTGACCCCCAGGTTGGGAATTTAAAATCAACATATAATGGTGGGAGGGCATCAAAGTTTTGGGGAGGGGTCAAGACACTAGTGCTAGCTGTGCTTATATATGCTGGTCAGTGGTGCATTTTGGGTAGTAAAGTCATTTGTATTATCTTTATATTTACTGGGAGGGTGGTAATTGTTATGTTTCAAATTATTCTTAAGCTATTGAATAGAAATAACTGTGGATCCAAATGCAGTCATTTGTAACCATATTTTAATGTTGTTTGTTAGAATTTTACTCATTATTGATTATTGATTACTTAATTATTTATTGTTGACTATTATTATTATTATTATTATTACATTTACTTGTGATAATGTGTTTATTTGTAGCTTGTTAATTTGTTTATTATTTACTTACATTGTTTATTTACGTATTTAGATTATGAGTATTAATATTAATGGACACTGGCCTTAATTATATATTGAGATGGAATGTTTCAATATATCAACATATAAAATTTATTGTAACATGAATGTCAAGGATGAAAATGCTGTTTCCAGTTTGAAGTTTAATCAGCATAATTTCATAGCATCTATCGAGTTCTGTAGCAATTTTCCTTGTTTAATTTGGATCTTTAATTCAACTGTCTATACTACATTTTATGCTCTTAAAGAATATGTAAAATTTGAGATGTGGATGACTACATATATCTTGTGTAAGTGTGTAAGACATATATATATATATGTATATATATATATATATATATATATATATATTAGGAAATGTAATAAAGCCAACATATTTTTATTTTAAATTTATTTTGTTTAAACTTTTTTTTATGGATACTCATATTTGAGTAGAAGTATCATCTTATCCATCAAAAATAATGTTTAAAAACAAATTACAAATAACATATATATATTTATATATATATAATAAAATTTTGAAAAATTCTACTGCCTTAGAACTGACATCATCAAGTTTATTGTTTTCTAAATTGTTTTATATATTTAGCATTCTATTAGATTCTCATCGAACTTCTCACACACACAGACAAACATACCCAGGCATGTATGCATACGCCTATGCATACATATATATATGTGTATACAGATAATATATATATACATATATATAAATATATATATACACACATATATATGTGTATATATATACATATAAATATATATAAATATATATATAAATATTTATATATAATATATATATGTATATGTATATTATATATGTAATTTATTTCATATGTTAAAATTTTGGATAAATAAAATGCACATATATACAAAAACTCACATATGTATTTCTCATTAAATCTATCTATAGGTTCTTTCTTATATATATATATATATATATATATATATATAGATAGATAGATAGATAGATAGATAGATAGATAGATAGATAGATAGATAGATAGATATATTAAGTCTACCAGTACATCACTCAAACTTAATTCTTCTATTTATTTTTATACCATCTTTTGTCTATAATTTATCACAAAATCTAAAATTTTAGAAATTCTCCTCCCCTACTTCAGATCAAATACGGACTAAAAATCCTACAAATATTAAGATATGAGCGGAAAAAAATGCCAGCTTCGATCTTTTAAAAAAAACCCAGCTTTTCCATTTTCCTTTCCTCCAGACTGATTCCAATAAACACAAAACATGAATTAACAAGGTCTTTATCATATAAACTGGCACGACTGAACAAGATCATGATTCATTTTTCAATTGGATAGATTGAAATTCATTCTTCAACCCACAAGCTTGTTCCCCACACTTCCACCATCCCTGCCCCCCTCATACCATTGCCAAAAAAGCTGGCTATGGCTTCTTTTCCAGATTCTAAGCAGAAAGAAGAAAATTATAGAACATATTGATATGGACTGTTTCTACGGGACATTTTTTGGCCAGAGTGTATTCAAGCACATCTGTTCAAATGAACCTGAAGCTAATATACAAATAATATTTCACGCTCGGTTACCCACTGGTGCTCCCTCCCTTACTGTCGACTACCAAAAGAAACTTTGCCACATCTAAATGATTCTCCACTTATGGTTTCTTCCTCCCTGCCTGCATGCAAAATGGAAAAAATGTACAAAAGCCTGAACAGGGACTTAAAAATATTCTGAATATATATATATAACTTAACTATATATATATATATATAACTTAACTATATATATATATATATATATATATATATATATATATATATATAGATATATATGTGTGTGTGTGTGTAGCTATATATATATATATATATATATATGTGTGTGTGTGTGTAGCTATATATATATATATATATATATATATATATATATATATACAGATACATAAATACATGCACAAACACATACATATATCTTTAAAAAATAAACATACGTAAAATCATAAATTAC
>OZ010592.1:58085294-58102794 GCA_963932145.1 Acanthosepion lycidas | reverse complement strand
TAAAGTTGGTTGGAAAGCATGAAGCCAGAAGGGAGTTCCACAAGCAAGAAATGTGAGAAAATAATTTGTTAGCATAGAATTTATGGCCACATCTAACTATCTCAACTGTAAATCACCAGTCTAGTACTGCACTTAGATTCATAAAGCCTTGTTACCATTACAAAGGATTCATCTGAAAAACTATCATGAAATTATTTATAGAAAAGACAAAGGGAGGCAACCTTATGTCAGTGGGAAAGTGACTGAAACTGGGATGCCAGATCAAGACCAGTAATATTGCTGATTCTTCTTTGGATTTTTTCAAGGAGCACTAGATAGATAGCAGAAACACCAGACCATGTGTGGCAGAAATATTCTAAGTATGGTTGAATGGTAGACTTATAAATATGTAAGATAGACTCTGGAGAGAAAAACAGTCATCATTTTTTGCATCAGTTAACTTCCATATGCTTTGTAGAGCTGAAAAAGGTTGAATTGATTTACCACAGAAATTATTATAAAAGGCTTATAATTGAAGTTTATTGCAAATGTAAAAAAAGGGCTAATTACAAAAGAGATTTAGCTGATTGCTTGGTCGAGAATAGATCGGCTAAAATAAAAATAACGAAGAAAAATTCATGATTTCATTAGCTGCTTTCATAACAAGAACCTATCACTTTTGCTTAATATTTTTTCACTGATACATTTCTCCAGATATGGCATAAAACCAGTGCTGGATTCACATATGGGCTAATATGGACTGCAACTCAGGTGCCCCAAGACTAGAGAGGCCCCCAAGGACCCTTTAGTCTTGGCCCCCTGATAATGCTAAAAAAATCATTAATCACTAATCCAAAATCATTAATGAAATTTTAGTTGAAGTGTTTCATATTTTACACCAAAAAAGCATCATCATTTTTGTAATAAATGGTGGGGTTGAACATATGTAATGAAGGACCCCCCACTAAATTCTAAAAACTCAGAGGCCTCTTAAGGCTTAAATCCAACCTTGCATATAAATATAATTTCTTGGTCAAGAGAGAAATCATACAAAATTGTTTCTCATTCTAAAGTACTTTTTGGTTATTGAATTCCTTATTTCGGTAGCTTCTTCTGTTGGAGTGCTTACCAATGAATAAAATACATGGAATCACTTGGATTACATCAGTTGCTGAGAAGAGAATTGCCTGCATAACTTGAAGTCATGGAAATAAACTGAAATGGCTGGAATATAAGCCACCATTATTATTCTAATTGCCACCAATTCTTAGAGAAAGAAATATTTTTCTTTCTGTATTGATTGTACAGGGTGATTGGAAAGTAACTCCCCATTTTAAAATACTTATAATTTATTTATTAACTATAATTTTTACAAGAAATGGATATGAGAGGAAAGAGTTTAGCATGAGGTTTTATTTAAAATTTGATATGGGCACCAGATTTCACTACCAGCTCCTTGAGACGCCCAAGAATCACGTCAATTGATTTCACCAAGAACTCTTGTGGTATGGAAGACATAACTTCTTGTATTCACCTTTCAAGTTCTTCCAAAGTCTTGGTCTGGTGTAGTAGACTTGCTCCTTTAACCAATCTCCAAAGAAAAATGTCAGAGGGTGTTAAGTCAGGACACCTGGCTGGCCACTCATACGTAAAATAGGGAGTTACTTTTTAATCAGCCTGTATATATGACTGTAGAATAGATCAACCAAAATATTGTGGAAATAACAAAAGCAATACAAAGAATGAAGCCAGTAGCCCAAGCAACTATTGTAATGATGCATCTCCAAATTACAATAACTTCTTTATAGACTGTATACCTGAAGAAGGATGTAGGATGGATCAGCAAAAATGAAATGACAATGACTCTCCTCAAAATTAAAGAATGTAAAATTGTTTTTGATTTGCATACCAACTTCCGAATTTATGAATATTCTGCAAATAGAACATCAGATTTGAAAGTCTACCTTTGCTTTCAAAAGAGAAAAAGTCTGGATATCAATGTTTGTTTAAAAATGAATAACTCATTTTGGTTGGGGGTCTAAGAGAAATTCTTGTTTTATCTTTTGGAATTAAGATTCTGAAAGAGAATTTTTCAACTGTTGCTTTTTCATGTCATAGAAAAAATATGTAGAGTGATGAGTTGAAAAAATTAATTAGGCAGGAAAAGAAAAATAAAGGAAAATAATTCAAAGATAACATAAAAAGAAATAAAATTCAAGCAAAAAATTAAAGAGATTTTTAGCTTTTTATTAACAGCCTAAAGCCTGTTGGCAGTCATTCAAAGTAACATACAATATATATTGTCAACACTGTTCTAATGTTATATATATATATATATATATATAGATAGATAGATAGATAGATAGATAGATAGATAGATAGATAGATATAAATATATATATATATGCATATGTGTGTGTATGTTTGTGCATTTAAGTGTCTACTTTGGTGCAACTGGATTGTTTATTATGAGAATAAATGAACAGATCAATAAAAAAAGAAAATGGTGGCCTTCAGGGCTTTGTAGTGATTCACATAACTTGTGGAGTTTTTCAGAATTAAGCATTTTGTGATAAGCACTTTCTGTCATTACACTTTTATCTTTGAGAAAAATACTCAAGGTGCATTTTTTTAAAAAATTATGATGGGATAAAGTTTTTAAGAACGTTTTTTTTTTTCATTTTGCAAGGTTTCAGCTTCTCTCGCTGCTTTTAAATATTTTGCCACATATTTGTCTCATCAAAAATACTAGTTAGGGCCAAATAGAAAGGAAGAGAAAATGAGAAGAAAGCAAATCAGATTGACTATTGATCTCAAAAAACATATTTTACAAAATGACACATTGGACTGTGAGAATAGAAATGTGTCTGCACAGTGACTCTAAAGCAAATTTCTCCAATTTCGTACTTTCAGTTATTTTTTTTCTTAATATGAAGGAAAAAAATAGATATCCAATTTGGAAAGAATGGTGTTACAGAATTCTTCCTAATTTCACCTGTTATTTTTCTGCTTCCTATTATTCTCTTATGGAGTTATTTTAATACACATAGACATATAGAGATATACACACATACATACACACACACTAATATACAGATATAAACACATACTTACATACAAGCATATATATATGTACACACTACACAACACAAACACCACCATACATTGTCATATATATATATATATATATATATATATATATATATATATATATATATATATATATATTATATATATATATATATTATATATATATATATATATATATATATATATATATATATGGGGGGTTGTTTGTGTGTGTACACACACACACACACACAAACACACATACACACATACACACACACACACACACACACATATATATATATATATATATATATATATATATATATAAGGTGAGCCAAATGCCATTTTTAGCTTTAAAATTGAAAAAAATAATGTGAATCATGAAATTTAACAGGAAGGTTAGTTTTAGATTTTAGAAATTTTTTTTTTTTTCAAAATAAAAATGTATTGAAATCTTATGCTGAAATAGAAAAGTGATGGAAAATGACTTTTAGCTGTTAGTATATATATATATATATATATATATATGCATGTGTGTGTGGGTGGGTATGTATGTGTGTGTACAGGGTGGGGCTTGGGGTGATGGCAACCTCCTACAGGGCAAATAAGTTGTACATTTTCAGAGCAAAATTTGTTTATTTTCAGTTCCACTTAGAGAATTTTCAGTGCAAATTCCTTACGTTCTACCACCTGTAAACCTTCCTCCTGTTCTTGTGTGTGTGTATGTTCACATGCACACATGCATACACACAGTGTCAAATTTTATGGTGCAAGTTAATGTTTTCATAATAAAATTAAGGCTGGTCAAATTTTCACTATATACACTGTATATGTGCAATATATTGTCTAACTTTCAGCTTACAATAATTTATCCTTTATTAAAAACTTATTTATTTGGCTGTTAGGTTGTATTAAGCAAACAACATAAGCGTCATGAATTTTTTTATTTAGGAAATATTTCAAAAGATGTATTCTATATAAACACATATTTGATTGAGACAATACCCTATGTACTTGCATAAATTATTACTTTATAAGTCAACACCTTAACACATTTCATATCATCCTTTAAAGCTCCTGAATGAATCAGACTTGTGCCACATGCAACCCTCGTGGGGTGGGGGAGCTAAATATACTAGCTGGGATCTGTTCCTGCTAAAGAGTCAAACTCTCTGCCTTCAGGCAGAGAGGAACCCGGACGAGGCTCTGCCGAAGGGCAGAGTCTCGTTCGGGGAGATTGACTGAACTTGAACCCGTTTATGCGGGTTCAAAAGGGAATATTTTTGGCTGAGCCTATGGGCTCGGATATCCCATGTTAAACCAGCCTTGTGCCACATGCAGCCCTCGTGGGTGGGTAGCTAAATATCCTAGCTGGGATCTATTGAGTATGACTCAGACTTACGCAAGAACTACCAACTTTCCAATAGTAACACTCATTACTAATTTGACTTGCGACAACCTTGTGCATAACTGTTACCTTTATTCTTATTGTACAGGTTTTTTTTACAATAAACCTTATTTTATCCACCTTGTTTTTCAAGTATATATTCCTATTAGCATGGAATATAACAAGGTATTTCTACACCCTACAGATATGTTTCTCTTTCTGATGTTTATTTAAAGTTAGTAGTTTTGGTTACTTTCATCTTCTTAGTCAATGTTCTTAATATTCTTCATCTTTTCTGTTTGTTTCAGTATTGCCAATTCCATGAAATATTCTTTCTGTGTGAATCTGTTTTTACTTACCTAATACACTTTTAATTTTTCTCAAAATTTATTTTGTGAGAATCTTAACATTTAGCACTCTGTAGGTGACTATTTTTGCCAAGCAAAATGTCCTGCCAATGCAAGTTGAATTTGAATTTCTTGGTTGTGTAGTCATATCCTTCTATGACAATACCTAAAACAATCTTGACTGAGGGCCAGGCTACTACAATTTCAAATATATTGAACTAATATATAAAACACTATAATTTGAGGGGATACATATACAGTAAAAGTGGAAGATTTATTTAAAGATGATGTAGAGTGCTAATGTTAAAGTCAAAATTTTTTGTTCTTATCTTGTGAATGTTTCCAATATTTTTTTATAATTGTTCTGTCACTTCTGTTCAACAATTTTATGTGTTCACATCACTTAATATAAAATAAATATCTTGTTTCTCTTTTCAGTTTATATAATTCTTGCAAACAATGATAAATCTGAAATTGAAAATAAAAACCAATAACTACAATCTGACAAAATATCATAACTATTTCATCTGCTCAAATAGAAGCTTGCTTGATTGTGAATCTCTTTGTAGCTGAGTGGTTAAAGCATGCTGGATTAGATGGTGGTTTCTCCTGCAAAGGGGTTCAAATCCTGCCAGAGGGCATATTTTCTTTAATAAGTTTTCTTGAATGTACAGACTAGGTGACGAAATAAATACAGCTTAAATTAAGATGAAACATCTACTCAAATATAGACATCCACTAAAAATAGCGTTTGAACTAATAAAAATATATTGGATTAAAAAGTAAAATCTAATATATATATATATATATATATATATATATATTGCCACAGCAAATGTTGTTTAAGGCAAATAGTATTAAAGACAACATACGTTTTGTGTTGGTTGGTTTCAATGATTGAAGTTTTCAAATTATAAATAATCTTCCACAGACAATTTCTGACATTATTTTCTTCTTGTCTGAGAAGAAATATTTGTAATTTGTAAAAGTTGATCATTACTTTGAATATACATTCTTTAGCACTAGATGGTATCGTCAGTGATGTTCTGAATTGGGTCATTGGGCAGTTTCGGGTCTTTCCACCATCATACTCCCCTCACTAAGTCAACCCTATCAGAGCTGATCAGTCTTTGATGTGCCCCACCTCACACCATCAAAATTAAAAGCCTGCAGACATTTACTTATATTAGGCAACCCATACCCCTCTGTCACGCATTTGATTGGAAGTTGACCAACAGCCAATCGCAATGGTGTGAGCTCTATTTAAGTTGTTTACAGGGGATTTTTTTACTTTTCCTATTTTTTATGTGGATACTCGCCAGATACTCGGAAGGTAATTATATGTTTTCCAGTTTTTAAAATTAATTGACATAAAATCTGTCATTTTTAATATATATATATATATATATATATATATATATATATATATATATATATATATATATATTTGTCAAGCAAATATCATACTAACTGTTCCAATGGGCCTTGTTGACAAAGAGATTTTATATATATATATATATATATATATGAAATGTATGATGTTTGCTTGACAACCTAACTGTCAGGGTTTCAATTCTCCGTAGTGGATGCGCACTACTCATTAGTCCCAAATATAGGACAAAACGGCCATCCAGTGCTTTCTGCATTCTGTTGAGGTTTCTATCAGATGCAATGAATTAATTAATTAAATATATATATATATATATATATATATATATATATATATATATATATATATATATATATACATATATATATATATATATATATATATATATATATAAAATAGGATATAGAATACCAAAGTTTTAAGAAATTTGACAACTGTAAACTGTTTCATTGAAACTAGATTTGGTCAAATCTGTTTTCAATGAAATGTTTTCCATTTGTCAGTATATATATATATATATATATATATATATATATATATATGTAGATATATATATGGTTCAGCTTTTAGAACTGAAATGAGAAAAAGTCTATACAGATGATTTGATTATTGTGGTGAAGGCTTGTGTAGAACCAGCCAAAACTTTCAGTAGAGTTGATAACAGAGAAATGTTTTTTTTTGTCTCTCTTCATAAAAATGCTATTTTTCAAAAATCCACTTTCAGGCCTGAATTGCAGCTTTCTTCCTATTTAAGAATTGTTGGTCTCTTTTATTTCGAAAGTTTTCTACTTTACTTTTCATGGTTCACTTATCACAAGATCCAAATAATTGACAATCCTTTAAAAGTAATTGATTCCCAACTTTTAGTTCTAGTGTTTACACAATTTCCTGTTCATATATCCAAAATTGGGACATTATAAGCTACATTGCAAGAATCTCCCAAAATTTCCATTTTGACAAATATAAGTTATATATATATATATATATATATATATATATATATATATATATATATATATATATATATATAAAAGTGAACATAGTAGTCAACATTTAGAGGCGACAGTCCGTTTCATGCTATATGCAATCGTCATGGCCTGACGATTGCATATAGCATGAAATGGGCTGTCGCCTCTGAGTGTTGACTTCTATGTTCACTTTTATATTTACACACACTCTATCTCTGATATTGAGCACTTTATCCCATAAATATAGCACACCTTAAGACTATATTTCTTTATATATATAAATATATATATATATATATATATATATATATATATATATATATATATATATATATATATATAAAGACAAAAGGAAAACTTATCTTGGACATGTTTAATCCTGATAGATTTTATCAAGGCAAATGTCTAGATAAAGTGCATCAGAGGACGAAAAAATGTCAGCTAACATAAGTTTTCCATTTGACTTTATTACTGATACATCTGAATTTTTCCACACACACACACACATATATATATATATATATATATATATATATATATATATATATATATTTATATATATAATGAAGTCCTAATGGATGAAATGTGTCACAAAAACTTTTTACAATTTTAATACTATGTAGGTTCTCCTATACTCCTCCCTGTTTTCTTGAACAGGAGAAGAGGCATTTCCCTTGTTTCTTGTTTAGGAAGGGATTCCCACTTCCTTTCCTTTTCTCTGGCCTTAATAGTGATGCTGTCATGAATTTTTTGTGCTATGTGTGGATGGTGTGTCTATATTTCTCTATACTGAATGTACTGGGTTGGAAGTTTTCTGGTTGCTGTCCTTGACATGTGGTTATGAGCCGAAAGTCTTGTGTAGCATCTTGAGAGGCTGCTCTGATCAACAGTTGCATAATATTGAGGTATTTGCAGTGCTATGGCATGCATGGAAGGGTGTCCCTGCAAGCACCTCCAGTGGACAACCCCAAGGCCACTCTATATTGCAGACTGTGCAAGTTCCTTTCCTCTACATGTTACATTAAACTACCAACTGCTACTAGTACCCTAGACCTTTACTTACCAAAATAACACACCATAACTATAAGCAACCGAAGATATAAACCTAAGCCAGCTCAACAAAAAACAACTAAGCTACTTAACCTTTCTTTCTCCAACATTCGTCATATTCGTACTAATTTCTGCAGTGTGGAATCATTCCTTTTCAAAAAGTTTCTGGACATCCTAACTCTCTGTAAAACTAATCTTAACTCTTCAATCCCCTCCTCTGATTTCTCAATTCCTGGCTACTGTCCTCTAATGTCCACATGCATGGGCTGGGAGTTTATATCCATGAATATCTTAGCTGCTACAGCCCACAGGAATCACTTCTTCCGGCTGTACCAGAGTGAAATGTCTGATTTCATTAGACGTCTCTCTGTCCCTGCTCATTAGTGCAAGCATGTTCTCAATGAAGTAAAATTACTGTTTGCTGATAGAATGAAACAACGTATATCATCTCACAAGTTTGGTTCTAGAGATTATTGGTGTCTCTGCAAGAGTGTGCTGAACAACAGTAAATCCTCAATCCCTCCTCTGTTCAATCAATTTGAAGTCCTGACGTTTACAGAAGATAAGGTTGAATGCATTACTCAAAAATTCTCTTCCAACTCAACACTTGACTCATTTGGAATACACACATCTGATTTTCTCCTTAGAACTGAGGCTTTACTGAGTGATATGGGCATAAGCCTGTCACTGCTCAGACATCATAACCCTGTCACTGGCCTCAGACATCATAACCCTGTCACTGGTCTCAGACATCATAACCCTGTCACTGGCCTCAGACATCATAACCCTGTCACTGGCCTCAGACATCATAACCCTGTCACTGGCTTCAGACATCATAACCCTGTCACTGGTCTCAGACATCATAACCCTGTCACTGGCCTCAGACATCATAACCCTGTCACTGGCCTCAGACATCATAACCCTGTCACTGGCTTCAGACATCATAACCCTGTCACTGGTCTCAGACATCATAACCCTGTCACTGGTCTCAGACATCATTTCTAAATTAGACTCCCATAAGGCAAGTGGAAGTGATGGGATACCAACTGTCATCCTAAAGAAATGTGCTCCCAAACTGGCTCCAGTTCTCTCCAAACTTTACAAAAATTTCCACAATGCTATCTGCTTTCCAGCTTCTTAGAAGTCCTCATTGTAGTTCCTGTTTTTAAGAAATCTGGAGAACCTTCTGACCCCCTCTAACTATCACTCTATTTGTCTCCTACCACTTTTTGGCTAAGTATTCAAGGTTTTAATCAATGCTGAAGTGGTTAAGTATCTTAAGTGCATTTGGGTAACACATACATCATTAAAAAGAACTGATAAGATGTGGAAGTGACAGAGATGGAAACATATTTTAAATTCCTGAATATGGCCAGTACATTATGGCTGTCTTCATAGCTGATGCCCATAAATGGATGTCCACCAATGGTCATAATGTACTGGCCATATTGAAGAATTAGAAAGATGTCTAAATCTTAGCAACTTACACATCATTTACCATAGCACAACCAAATGCTTTGAGAATGGTAAATATATTAGCCAAAAGTACTTGGAATAATTGATCATTTGGATAATTTCTTCATGAACTAAGTCTCAAAAAGAGATCTCTTGTTCATGCATAAGGAAAACACAAAAGAGATTAACAGAATTACATTGTCAGTCATCTGTGTGTGTGTGTATATATGCACATTCTTCTATTTTATTGAATGGTCAATTAATATATAATATACAATAAATATTATTATTATTATGTTTTTTCTCTCTTTACCTTACTATATACATACATACATACATACATACATACATACATACATACATACATACATACATATATATATATATATGTCACTGTGTGTGCTCGTGTTTTTAACATAAAATTTCATATGAGATGTTATAAAATATATGATCTGCTAGAAAATGAATTTTTATTTTGAATAAAAATTAAATAAAAGATGATCAAAAGAAAATAGAATATGAAATAAAAAATAATTTAAAAAAGAGAAAAAAAAACAAAAATTTTTCTTTCCTGTTTTCTTCCTTTCCACATTTTTCTTTTTTTCTTCTTTTTTCTTCCTTTTTTCTTCTTTTTCCTTCCTTTTCTCTTCTTTTTTCTTCCTTTTCTCTTTTTTCTTCCTTTTCTCTTCTTTTTCCTTCTTAAACCTGAACTTTTATGAATCAAAGTTGAACTTGACACATGTGATATGGCCAAGTAAAACATGGTTAAGTCTGAAATTAAACTTTTATGCTTCAAAGGAAAACCTTTGCCTGGAAAATTAAAAAGACCATTCCCAAGTTTCCTTGTACTTTGTAAGGACAATTATTAATTAAACTGAGATTTTCTCTCATTATTATTTTCTCTTATTATTATTCTTATTATCAATGTTAATATCATTTTTTGAATAATCTTTAACCACTTAATCATTCTAAGCATTATCATTCGTATCTTCATTTGCAGCCTGATTATCATTATAAAAATTAGTATTCTTGTTTTTATTGGAAGAATAAAACCCCAGGATGTCTGATAATGTGAGAGAATAATGGCTGATGAAAATGAATGAAAAGACAAAAAAAAAAAAAACAAGTGCAAGATATTTTACAAGAATTGGTGGTAAAGTGCCACAGAATTAAGATATATACTTAGTGGAAAGGAAAAAAAATGCCCCATGTTTTTAAAGGTTCATGACTTGTGTGAAAATATTTTTAAACAAGGTATTTTAACTGTGCCATATAGTGGTATTGGATTGATTTCATCATTGTGAAAATACTGTGACAAAAAGGATATTTTTGTTTATTTTCTATATTTTTTCTATATTTCAGACCATTTTTTGGTTTCTCTTGAAAATTTGAATACAAATTGTCTGATGTCTGAGTATTTTCATCTTTCTTAAGCTATTATCAAAGAGTGTTTTGTCAATAATGGTGTAACTATATGAATGTACTGAATTTTTTGTGTAATGTCAGTTTTATCTAATTGAGTCCAGTAAGGTATTTTTCTTGATCTAAATCAAAGAATATGTACTTCATTTTAGGTTAATAAAATGATCAATATGTTTATCCTTTGAATTCTACTGATAAAATATCTAAGCATCCTTTACCAAGTTCTGAGAAATTTCTTTGAATTTACTGTATAGAAATGTAAATCCTTTAATATTAATTTACAATATCTTTTTTTCTCAAGTCATTACAATAAATTACAAAGTTTACTGCAAAAAAATTCTATGACAAAATTGATGCCTACCTATAGAATATCATTAATCTCAAACTATATTCAACCAAATTCAGAAAGTCTGTGTTATATTTAATAACAACACCCTTCTTTGAAAATAACCGTTTACACCAACATTATAATGTTAAACTCTTGTAATTACTAGTCAGGGTTATGGACAGTATTTTACATTTCTCAATTATTTAAAAACTTATTTTCCAATTGGATTCCACTTGCTTGACTACATTTAAAAAAAAAACGCCCTTCTCCTTTGACTTCTTAAACTCTTTCTATAGTTTATATCAACATAAGGTCTGGCTAAAATAAGCAGTATGGTTCTACCATGGTCTGTAATTTTTAATCAGGCATTGCTATACAAACAAAATTTAACCATTCTGTGTTGGAAGACTATTTCCAATCTCCAGGGTTCCATGCCTGTCACTCCAAGACATTTTTCCTCACTTACAACTAACTTCTCCTCACTAATTCCACAGTATGTAATTGTTGAGAATATTCTGTGAGAATATTTTGTACAATCTGTATACCGGATAATAATACGCAATTGAATGACAAAATGGAAAATATTGTATATTTTGAGTTCCATCTTTCAAAATGACTTCTTCAAACTAAATAATGTTTTTATTGATGGAATCATATACATGTAGGAGTAAGGAGCAAAATACAATAAATGTCAATTATAATTCTACATCAAGAAAATGTTGAAGATACAGGACCAATGTATCTTGATGTATGATATTGTTGACATCATTCATTTTGGCTTTTATTTCTATTGCTCTCAAAAATATAATAATAAGATAATATAATACAGTGTAACCCAGATATAAGAGAGTTGTCGGGACTGGAGAAGAAGTATCTTATATCCGGGTTTGGTCTATTTTGTTTAAGTAAGTATGGCTCTAATTTGGGACCAGAGAAAATCTCTCTTATATCCGGGTTTCTCTTATATCTGGGTCTATTATATCTGGGTTACACTATAATAATAAGATAAAATAATATAACAGCAGTAGGTTTATTAATAAAGATGATTTGTATAATCCTGGACATAATTTTACCATGGAAAACTAAAATCTCTGTATTTTCACTATATTTTTGTCTTTTATAAATGACTTTTTCTTTTAATTAAACTTCCATACTTTAAGTTAAAATTATGATCAAATTTATTACAATGAACAATAAAGAATTGAGTATATTGTTTTATAAAAAAACCCCTTTCATTTTATATTCGTATATTCTTTTATTTAAATTCCTAGATGTTTCACCAGTGTATTTCCTGTGTAATTTTTACAGTCTATTCTGTAAATTTCTCTTTTAGGTTTTATTATTTTGTTTTGTATTAAATCTCATATTAAAGAAAATTAGCCTTGACCTTTCCTTTAACCATTCTCATTTGAAAGACATTATATTTGTTTTGTCAGTTGAATGATATTTTCAAACAAATGAAGGCAATTTTGAGAGCAACAAAAATATTATTCTGGCAAGAAGAAATAACATTGGTAAGAATAGTGAAAAAACTTGCCTAAGGCACATTAAAAGAAGATAATGTGAATAATTTATTTCTGATGAATTTAATGCAAGAGACCTCTGCCAAATGTCCTTCTCCTTTAAACTTACTGCAATAAAAATATCTTTTCTTTAGGCCTATTCTAGGTTATGGATATTGACTTTCTCTTTAGATTCTTTCAATATAAACAAAGAAATGACCATACCAGATCCATATTCCATCAAATCCAGTTGGCCTATTCCATATACAGAGAGTTTTTTCAAATATTCCTTTTGTTTTATATATAGCATTAAATCCCAGAAGTGAATGTTAGGTTACGAGGAATATCTTTCTTACTGTATTATACAGTTAAACTATTTCTTAACACAACACAAAGGGTATATTTTATGAATTATCATTATGTATTTGTAATGAGAAATGGTCAGTGAAAAATCCTCTTACCTATGATCAAAATCTATAATGTTTTTTAGCGTTTCACATGTATCTACATAAATGTAACTTTTATAAAAGATACATTAGTATATATGCATATATATATAAAAATTAATGGATTTTATTTTTAATCCCAAATTACTTTAAATATTATTTTTATTGAATCTCTGTTTTTGTGTAGAACACCCTATTTTTTTGTTTTTTTGTTTAAAAAAAAAACAGTGTTTATTGTATGTATCAGCTGAGAAAACTTATTAAAGAAAATGTGTTCTGCAGCAGGGTACAAAATATGTGTCTCCCTTTGTAGGAAAAGCCACAGTCTGATCTGGTGTGCTCTCAGCTCTTTTAAAAAATGCATACCCCTTTGTTCAGACCTTCTCAAAAGCCCATATATGTTTATTTTGTATCTGAAGTGTAAACAAAACAATTTCTATAAAATTAATGGATTTTGTTTTTAATTTAAAAAAAAACAATAACTCTTACTATGGAACACATTTTTTAAGTTCTCAAATGTGCAGGCTAGTAGGACTAAATATGAACTTTGGACAGTTTATCCAAATTTTGATACCAAAATAAACAGGTCATTGAAAAAAATGGAAAATACAATAGGAAATTAATCAGACACATCTTGTCAGTTCAATTTACAAAAGTTGTTTAAATAAATTCTTTCTGCTTATTTTTATGCATTTTATTTTTACAATGATGTTCACCCTGTACAAGGCCCAAGAGCCACTCAAGGTGGAGGATTACAGAGTAAGAGGCATACTTTATGCAGGTATGTGGAGAAGACAACAGTTAACCCTAGACTTGAACAGGTTAAGATTGTAATGATTGGGGGAGCATTCTCTTGGGAGTTGATTCTACAAAGCAGCAGTTTGTAGGAAGAAGATGCTTGAGCAGAACTTACAATTCACCAATAGAATATAAAAGGAATGAAAGTGCTTTGCTAAAATTTACACCCTTGTGCAAAATAATTGAAATAACCACTTTAGTTTCTTTTCTTTCACCATACAGTCAGTTTTAGACCCACTGGAGTGACAGTGTGTAATTGATTTCTATTTGTTCCTCAGGTTAGGTTATTTGCAGTGGTGTAAAGTAATATGAATCTATTTTCAGGGCGTATGATGAAATTTGACCTTGAAAAATATTGTGACATCCATGATTGCATCAGATTTTCATCATAAACAGACACTATTGTCTTGACTGTCGATTAGTTGTCCTAGGGCCATTGTCTGTGATGAATGTTACTCCAAGAAAGCATATAAAAGTGTAATGCTGCATGAACACACTGGCATGCTTTACTAGTGATCAAATCAAAGTACTATAGACTGGCACAGAAACTCTCCTGATTTAAATCCAATCAAGAATCTGTGGTCAATCTGCAAGGAAAGACTTCATGGAATGGACATATGAATTACTAACATGTGCACTGGGTTATGTTTCATTGAAAAAATACAAAACAATAATAACGGAATTATTTGTTTTGTTTCAATTAATTTGGACAATGGGCATATGTGGTATGGCGGGTCTTAGCTGTGAAGGTTAGAACTGGTAAAACTAAGGAATAGTGTAGTGTACATTATTGCAAGAAGAGACAAAAAGTTCATGGAGAAATGATTTCATGAGCTACTGACAGAAAGTGTAATTTTAATTGGGTACTAAGACTCTAGGCTATTTATATAATAAGTTTTAAATGAGTCTATATATATGAGGTGCTTGTGAAATGTTCAGGAAGTTTAAGTTCCAAAATACCGCCTTCGAAGAAAGGAAAAAGAAATCAGAGAAGAGGATCTTATTTGTTTCCTTGTAGAGTGACTTCAAGAGATATGTAAAAAATCTGGCAAGACATGAGAAATCCTGGATAACTTGAGTATGGAAAAGACTGAACAATCTGCTTGAACACTATTTACATTATTTGGGATGTTGACCTCATCTCTATTGCCATATTCACAAAATTTTTGCTGTTGTATACACCAGCCTTTCTTCAAGAAATATCGCCTGAAGCAGGCTGGATCATACAAAAGCTGAAACATTGTGAATATGGCAACAAAGATGAGGACAACAGTTCAAATAATTTAAATAGTGCAAATAGTTATAATACATCATCTCAGAAATACTTGAAAAAAGACTTGAATTTTCCAACTGGTAGCAGTTTGTATGTATCTGAGAGAGAAATAAGGAAAAGAGAGAGAGAAGGAGTGAAAGAGAGAGAATGGAAAAATATTAGACAGGCAATGACTTTAAAAAAATAAAATGATGATAGAGAAATAGAGAAAGGATCAAGTGGGAGGGGGTTGTAGACGGTTTGGTCTATTGATAATAAGGGGCGTGTAGGGACCCCATTACCTAAGTAAAGTAAAGTAAAATAAAAGACATGAAAAGGTAAAGTGAAATCATACATAATGAAAATAATCGTTAGAATATGAAATAAGATAAATATAGGGGATAGAAAAGGTGAGAAAGAAAGAAAGAAAGAAAGAACGAAAGAACGAAAGAAAGAAAGAAAGAAAGAACGAAAGAAAGAAAGAAAGAAAGAAAGAAAGAAAGAACGAACGAAAGAAAGAAAGAAAGAAAGAAAGAAAGAAAGAACGAACGAATTAGTATCAAGGAAAGTAGAATAGAAAATACGGAGAAGTGAAATCTGAAAGTGGATGAAGCAAAAGAAGCAAAATAAAATAAAAAAAAAAAAGAAAATGTCAAGTAAAAAATAGAAGCAATGGAAACTAAAATATCTTGAAAATCAGGAACGAGTCAAAGAGAAGAAGAATAATGAGCAAACGAGAGAGGCGTTAGGGAGAATGATAGGCATGAATGAAGTATTTTTCAGACTTGCCAGTTCTCAAAGAATATAAAAGTGGGAAGGTATCCACAGAATGGATCCCTGTTCAATAGGATTCGTTGGTGGAAATTAGATCTGCAACTGAATGTAGAAGAGAAGCAACTTTGTGTTTGGCCACCAATCATCCCCAATTAAGGTTCTAAAGAATTATGCTGGCAGAAAAATACCTTCTAATTAGTGACTGTTCAGATATCATTGACCTGTTGTGCTTGGTAACTGGATAATTAGGACAAATACCTGAGTGGATAGTATTGAATTGTATTGATGCCACTTCTTTTTATTCTTGACAGAGAAATCCTTGTTTAGCCAGGAAAAAGTAAAAAATCCCATTTGAAATAACAGATTCATAAAAGCAAAGAAAAATACCCATCAATAGTAAGCTTGACATTTTTATGAATAATTGCAATGAAACAATTTTTCCATCCTTCTGACCAAAAAGATGATTACCTAAAGTCTATCAGACAAACGTGGGCTTCTTTACAGACATTAAGGTAACATTTATTAATTACATATTAATCCTTCTTTAAACCCATATTTTCTTTTTAAATTTTAATCACTGACATAGAAGAACAATATATCCTAGGGAAATGCTTTTCTTTTTAAAGCTATTAATCATAAATTCCTTTGCTTTGTATTATTTACAAGCTGTCCGAATTAAAGTGGGTTCTAATGAGTATAGTGATGTTTATTGGTTGCTTTTTTTTTTAATTATCATGTCCAATTTTAACATATTCTGGCTGAACATGGTATTACATATTAAATGTTAAGAGCTAAAAGACAAGATCTTTGTGTAGGTGTTATCTAAGAAAAGACGGGAAAAATAATTTGTCCAAGTAAATAAAATAATTCTATCTAATATAAACATACAAATATATTAGAATAAAATTCAAGCTTTTTTAAAATTTTAAATTAGAATAAAATCTTGCATTGTCTACATCTGAAATTTTCTGAAAATTTGCCTGGCATGTTCCTTAGTGATGTAAGTTACTCACTGTTTCCCCTATTGCTCGTCTTGCCTTCAATATGTCCTGTGAGTGTCAAATTCTTCAAGCTCTCTTTCCTCACTATGTATGTGAAAAAATTCAACTATCCATTTTTGATTCTATGTATAAGTGTCCTTTTTTAGTTTCCATTTTCTTTAAAACTTCCTTGTTGCTCACATGAGCTATCCAGGATATTCTCACTATCCTTCTGTATAACCACATATTTGTTGTCTCAAAGAAACTTGAAGCAATAGAAATGTGGTTCCAGATGTGGTCAGGAAATTGCTTAGCATTCACTGCTATTTTATAATAAATAATTTTGTTGC
>OZ010592.1:58075294-58080294 GCA_963932145.1 Acanthosepion lycidas | reverse complement strand
TCTTATCTCTCTTGTGGGATATGATAATAGCATTGGCTATTTGATTTATAGTCAGTCACATGTCATCCATCACCATATGGTGAACATGATCAATTTTTTCCTCAGTGATGACAGTTACAGGATGTCCAGACCTTGAGTCATCTTCAAGATTCATCCTTCTCCTCCTAAATGCAACGACCAACTTTTGCACTGTTGATAAAACTGTAGTGTCATTCCCTAATGCAGCAACCATGTCAGCATGAATGTCCTTGGGGGCTAAACACTTTTTCTGCAGGTACTTGATAAAACCATAATGTTAAATTTTGTCCATTTTAAAGAGAAGTTGCTACTAGTTACTTTTGAAGTCGTCTTTGAACAGTCAGATGTCAGTTTAACTGGAAAGAAACAATGCAGGTATTAATGAGAAGAGTTAAAATTAATGCATGCAAGATTTCACTCCTTCATAGTAGCCTATGAACATTTCGGCCCACTTTCATACTTATATGGTATAGGGTGATGCTTTGCTCTGACTATATGAAAAATTAAAGATTAAGGCTTTTCTGATATGTTCTTATTTTAGGATTTTTACTTAGATGTCATTGGAATAGTCTTTGTTCTCTTGTTTTTGCCTAAATAACTTCACCTTAAAAATGGCCTGTAACCAGACATTTGAATAAAAGTTTGACCAACAAGTCAAATGTAGTAGAATTTATTATTTATATATATTATTATTAATATTATTATATATATTATTATTAATATTATTAATTTATTATTTATTATATTATTATTTTAATGTTTTTAACAATATAGTTTTGTCTTTTTACATAAGAAGTATTTGAGCAGAACAAATAAGATTTTAATTTGTCAGTGTACTCTGTAGGGAATTTATTCTTAAAATTTATATTCCATATTCTTTAAAAATATTTTCTTTCAACATTTTTTCTCTTATGGTATGGTGATTTACTAAGTGTAACTTAGATGTGGCATGAGGTCAAAAGAATGGGTCACAGTGAGGATCAAACTCACTACTCAGTTGTAATTGTTCTAGCAAGACAAGCTTGATAACCATTACACCATGTAGAGGTGCCCTGTTTCTTGGGGTATGTATTCATTGAACTTTCACATTTGCATTATTTGGTTGGTTATAATGGAGACCAAATGACAATAAACTTTCTCAATACTCCAGGACTCTCCTCAGTATTTTTTCAGCAATGGTATTGTTTGGATATGCAACAATATCGATGTGATGCTTAATGAAAACATGAGACTTAATGTCATATTTAACGTAAAAATTTAACATTTTATTTCACTCTACTATTTGTCAATATCTGCCAACCAGTATGCATATGCAGCACTATAGCTCATTCAAAATGTGGACCTTACATTCTCATTTGCAATGTCTGAGAGACTATCAATCACCTCACTCGGATGAATGTTTATATAACCATGTTATATTTAAATTTAACATTTTAATTCACTCAACTACTTTGTCAATATCTGCCAGCCAGTGTGTGTGTGCAGTCCCATGGCTCTTCTTCCAAAATGTGGACCTTACATTCTCATCTGCAATGTCTGAAAGACTGCCTATCTCCTCACTAGGATGGATGTTTATATAACTGTGATATATTTAAATTTAACAATTTATTTCACACTGCTACTTTATCAATTTCTGCTGGCCAGTGTTTGCTTGCAGCCCCATGGCCTCTAATCTGAAATGTGAACCTTACATTCTCACCTGCAATGTCTGAGGGACTGCCCATCTTTTCACTGGTGTGAGTGTTTATATAACTGCATATAATATTTCTTTCCCATAATTGCAATCCAAGTGCAGCTGGTCTAGTCACAGGAATCTGCACACTGTTGCTGGGAGATCATTTGTCACATGGCTTCTCTGAAGGACCCGTGTACAAAGTCTGTTGTGGCATGATCTGTGGTGAGACACATACTACGAAGAGTCTCCATTTTTTTCAAATTTAATTTCCTGTTCTCCTAAGCTTTTCAGGATTGTTCCAAATACTCCAACTGTGATGGACAGGACCATCACCTTCATGTTCTGCAATTTTTTTCGGGTCCCTTCAAAGGGGTAGTTATTTGTTCATTGTTTTTTTTTAAATTTTATTCTGTCATCTGCTAAGGAACAGTGACATTAACTGACAAATTTCCTTTATCGTGTATATGATAACTCAAATTAACTTTCTGGCTAAGATTGGTTGATTTATTGCAATCTCAAAGATTATTATTATTATTATTACTGTTATTACTATTAATACAATGTGATATTTTGTGCTAAAATGTTGCAAATGATGTGTTTACTTCAAATATTTTTAAACTTTGTTTCCTGTCTGACTATAAATATGACTTGTCTGTTAAATCAAGTGAACTGTTTCACCTGTTTTACCTGGTAGTGATCAGGAAAGTCAAAAAAGCAGGGAAGAGAACACAATATAACCTTAAAATGCTAGCCTTAAAAGAAGAAAAAATCTGCAAGACAGGCAGATAGAGAAATAGGTAGGTATGTAGGTAGGTAGGGAGGTAGAAAGAAAGAGAGAGAGAGAGGGAAGGAGATAGAGAGAGAATATGTGCTTTTCTTACACTGGGGATGTTTAACACCTTAAAAAAGATATTTTCTTTCCAAGAATTCACAGCTTTTTACACATCAATCGTTGGTGAATGTATTTGGCTGAAAGCTGGTTTCTTCATGTTAAGCAGACTCTGACTTTTTTGTTTTAAAAAAATTTAAGAGTAAAGATTGAATGAAATCTATGACAACATTCTCAAATAGATCACTTTTTTGGACCCAATGTTGCAGGCATTTCCAGAGTTATACTCCATGTGATGAGGTTTTCTTAAAATGAAAAAATGGCAAAAAATGAAAAAAAACAATAAAAGCAAGTAAAAAAACTGAAGATTCAATTTATTCTTTAAGCAAATTTAGAGCCTTAAAATACTGTGCATATCCCAGAAATGTTGTCAAGGAAAAAGATTCTCAAAAATTGAGTTAAAAAATATATACAAACAATAAATTAAATGTGGAGGTGATAAATATTATTTATTTCTTACACAACAAAAAAACAGGAAATATTTATAAAATAAATGTTTTACTTTCAAATTTTTAGGTATTGAAATTAACTACTATTATTTATGACAAAAATATAATTATCAAAACTTAATAAATGACATTCATTTGTTAATGAAATCATGTAGCCAAAGCGATTGGGCAAATGTTAACAAGAAATAAGGAAGGAAACCAGTTTTATTAGCATCTTTTCAGAGGTGTGTCAAATCATTTTTCTTCTGATTGGTTAAGAATAAAAAGTTTTCTCTCAATGAAATAAAGGTGCAATTCCTGTTTGTATGGATCATATCCATAGGGATTTACTTAGTTCCAGAAAAGCCAACTTCCATCTTCGAGCAATTCAAATGAAAAAAAATTATTTATCCCTATGAAAATACTTCAGTATTTTTACCTGATAAATTTTATGAGAAATAATATGAGGAAAAATATATATATATATAAAAGCATGTCTCATATATATATATATATATATATATATATATATATATATATATATATGACATGCTTTGAGCTCTCAGTTACAGAGCATGCATGTGGATGGCCAAGCAAAGTCTGAATAGTGCCTTTAAATCTGTGTTTAAAGGCATACACACACATACACACACACACATATTATATATATATATATATATATATATATATATATATATATATATATGAATTTTTTTAAACACATACAAGTTTATGGCATATCATTTTGTTTATAAGAAAATATATAATTATACTATATGAGATATACTAAATGCTATACCATAATATAAGAAATTTTATAGTAATGAATTTACAAATACAATAATAATAATGATGTAGCATTTTTACATAAAAATAATTGGAAAATTTGATATCCTTCTTAAAGTTATTTTCATTTTGACTGTATTTATCAGTGTATTTAAAAAACAAAAAAACAATGATAAATACAGTCAAGCTGAAAATGTCATTTATACATTAACAGGAAGATAATATTGCTAAAAGTGTGTTATTATATAAAGGATGTTGAAAAGTCATTGGCCTGACTCATTTCCCCAAATCTGACCAAAGATTGAGAACTTTTCAGCATCCTGTCATAACTAACTCTATATCTACAATGTGTGTGTGCACTTGTCTTTGTGGAGTGTAAGTATCTTCTAAGTATATGGCTCCTAATCAAAACTGTAAAGTTTGTACCATAAAGCCTTTAAAGATTAAATTCTTTTTAAAAATGGCATGTACCTTCATGATGTAAATGATCATGGCTCTCCACAATTCATTTTTTTATTATCTTCAATTGTAAATCTTCAATTGTAAATTGAAATGTCTTCTTGAGAAATATAATGAAGTGGTTTCTTGCTACCATCTTTGTTATTTTTCTCCTAAACTGGTTACCACCTAACGTTAGAGAGCTCACATTATCCAACTATTTAACCCATAGCTGGAGGAAAAAGAAATGGATTCATGCCTTTCCCGAGGGCATTTGTGCAAAGTTAATTCAATAGACTGAGTCAGAGCTTAAACTCCATTTACCAATTTTACTTTTCACACTGATAACAATTAAAAATTTGTACTGACAATATTAAGAAATAATAAAATATTTCAGATTTATTTTTTATAGTTAAAATTATTTCCACTTTTAAAATTTAAAATTTTACTCAATATCTGAGTTTCATTACACTTTGGAATATGGATGATCAAGTTCAACTGATTAGGATGAATGAGTAGTGAATTCTACTTTCAATAACTGCTCCATACTTGTGACCTTGTGCCAGTCTGAGCTAAGCTTAATCACTCACTCACCCAACTCCAGACTGGTTTTGCAATCTCTCATTACAGCAGCACCTCCACATATCGAGGTCTTCTGTTAAGTAGCATGATTGTATCCATTGCCTCGATTATTAAGCATGTCTCATAACTTAAAGCACCTGGTATTCCTCAGTGGTCACCCATAAACAATCACCCATCTGAGTAC